>CAUYRB010037381.1:0-42069 GCA_963574695.1 Propithecus perrieri | reverse complement strand
CCCCCCCTCAACGGTGCCATCTTCCACCCCGCCCCGGGGGGCGCTGCCTCCCCCTCCGCCCCACCCCCCCCCCCCCCCCCCCCCCCCGCTTCTCCCTCACTTCTCACCGGCAGGACCCCTTGCGGTGGCCACACTGCACTTCCCACCAGCACCCCGGGCGCCCCCCACCCACTTGTCTGCCTTCCTCCGAACTGCTCGTCCACCTGGAGGTCCCTGGCTCCACCCTGGTTACACCCCACCCATCGTTTTGAAGGCCATCGCCTCCTTAAATGTGTCGCGCATACATGTGTGTGCACACACTGCCCCCCCCAATGAGGTATTCCGTAGCTTTGTTAAATCTCACATGCATAGCATTTCTCTCTCTGTTTCCTCCCCTAAACCCCAAGCAGCTGTAGCGACAGCCCACGGCACCTTGACTTCTATGGCTCCCCACAGCACCGTGTATGCGTGGGCACTCAGTAAATGCTACATTAGCTTGACTCCCCACGCCTGAAAATACTTATCTGTTCACCTGACCTGAAAGCACTTCTGAAAGTCATTTGTCTGCGGCAGACATTGCCCGAGGCCTACGGACCCGACAATAGCATCATTGATAACTCCTTTCACATTTCCATTTTTAGAAGTGCACGGCAGAGGGATGTTCTGAGCAAGAGTCCCCTGGAAGAATTGGAATGCGCATGCAAATTGCTGATTCTCTGTCCCCCAAATCCAAAGTGAAGGTCACCGGCATGCCGTGTAACTCCAGAGAACAGGAGAGAGAAGGAAAGACCACAACGCAGTGTGACTGCAGGAGGTTTCCAGTAAGTACTGCAGCCCTAAGTCCCAGCCGGCCACGCGATCGTTTGCTAGGTCTGGGTAAGAAAGTTGAAAGCATGCATTACCTGTTATGCTCTGAAACAAGGCTACCATTCAGGGACAATAAAACGATTTTTCTTGAGAGTGTCTTAATTCAGAACATGCTCCCCGACTTTTCCTTCTGCCCTGGCCCCAAGCTGCTGGCTGCTCTGCCAGGCAGTTCTGAAACGCTCTCCTTTGAAGCAGGGAGTTTATTTCGGGCCCACCGCATGACCAGTGATGACAAGCCAAACTATAAGATGTTATGAATCTCAGATTTCCTGTTTGAGGATTGCACCGAGGAAGCCGCGATCCTGCCTTCCGTTCCTCCGGGCGCATGGGATGCAGACTCTCGCTCCAGAGAGCATCTCGGAGCTTCGGCCTCACGTGATGTCATCATTTGTGATCCTTGACATGGAGGCCATATATGGGTATGTTTCTGGAACTACCCGGGAGCGAGCGAGAGAGGAGAGAGAGATGCAGAGAGTCACAGACAGGAAGACAGGGGACGAGAATGGAGAGGCGCGGAGTGCAAGAGTGAGGAGCAAGGGAGGGGAGGAGTGGGAGGAAAAGGCCAAAGGGGAGGGCAGGCCAGATGGGAGGTAGGAAGATGGACCGGTGAAAGAGAAGGGAAGAGAGAGGGAGGGGATGAAGGATTCCGTGTGAAAGGCCTGCGGGGAAATCGAGGCTCGGTGCTGAGCACGCAGCAGGTGCAGCAGGTGGCAGAGCCTGACATTTGGAGACACCAGGTGTCCCGCTGCTGGCTGCTGTGGGGTGGGGCTGGGGGCACAAGTGGCAAGGGCACAAACTGACCAACCAACCAACCAACACGAAAGCACGTGGCCAGGCCCTGGGCAGAGACACAGCGGAAGGGAACCCTTCCTCGGGTCTAGGGAAGAACGTCCCCTGCGTCTGGGACAGGTTGACTGGCAAAGACAGTGCACACACAGCCGCAGGCATCGAGCATCCAGGATGTGGCCGGGTTGCTGCCAGGCACTTACACCTTTCAGAGCTCAGGCCCCAGAGTCTGGGCCCAGAAATGTCACTTGGTCTATTAAGTGGGAAATAATTTCCATGTCAATGGCTGTTGCCCTTGGAGGACGTTGGATTTACGATAGCCGTGGCATGATTCCGCATCAACTCGAACCCAGGAAACTTCAGGATGCCTTTATACTCCCTTCACATGTTCCACGGGGAAATAAATCTCAGTGACAACAAGGTGCCCTGGGGTTGGGTTGAGGTTCTTGAGGTCTGACTGGCGCTGGAGATGGGAGGCACAGCATAGGTTCCCAGCTGTCTCCCGGCTACTCCGGCACCTGCCTGGCTGTGCATTGCCCTGGCTGGGACGGTCTCCCCAGGCCACTGTGGCTGGGTGGTCCCTGAAGGTTAGCTCTGGCTCAGCCCCTTCCAGACCCACGTGCCAGGGCAGGAATGCAGGAGAAGGGCAGAGAAGGGGCCGTCGACTCTCTTTACTGTTCAGAGACTTTCCTCAGCAGTGAGACGTCCCCGTGGGCTCTGGAAGATGTTTCCCTGGAGTCTTGCTGCTTTCCTGAGCTCCTTGCTGGAGACAAAACACAGGTGCCCCTGCTTGCTGTCTGTCACTAGCCCCTCCGCAGATCCCTCGGGGAAGCATGGGCCGTGAGAGGCCCAACGCCCCTTCTTGGGTCACCCTCTACCCTGCCCTCTCAGTCCAGACAAACTTCTTGTAGTCAAAGGAGCTGGAGAAACTCAGTCTCCAAATCCTGCCATCTTATGCCTGGACTCGGCTTTTAAAAATCAAGAGCCTAAATTGTGGACGAAGAGTCACAGGGAACACAAAGTGCACCAGGGCGGACCTGAGAAGAGGGCTGGCCAGGCACACCTATTTGTGCATACACGAGAACCTCGCCCTGCTGCACTCACAACAACCTTCCAAGTGAGCACCACCATCACTCCCATTTCACAGATGGGGAAACCGAGGCTCAGAGAGGTTGGGAAGTTTGTTCACAGTCCCACAGTTTATAAGTAATGGCTTACTTATCTGAAGTGGTTATGTCTGACACCAAGGCCAATGCCTTCAGCTACAGCTCTATCTGCCATGTGATGGGGAACCCAAATGCTGGGGCAGAACAGGGAGCCCCACAAGACAGGATAGAGAAATTCCCAAAGTGCTAGGTTGCTGCATAGTGGTTCCTTTGGAAAAGAACCTTCTAGTCTAAAAAAAAAAAAAGAAGACCTAGGTGCAGTGGCTCACGCCTGTAATCCTAGCACTTTGGTGGCTGAGATAAGACAAGGGCATCACCTGAGGTCAGAAGTTCAAGACCAGCTTGGGCAACATAGTAAGACCTGTCTCTACAAAAAATCTAGAAAAATTAGCCAGGCATGGTGGTATGAACCTGTAGTTTCAGCTACTCAGGAGGCTGAGGCAGGAGGATCACTCAAGCCCAGGGGTTTGAGGCTGCAGTGAGTTATGATGATGCCACTACACTTTAGCCCAGGGAAGAGAGTGAGACTCTGGTCTAAAAAAAAAAAAAAAAAAAAAGCAACCAGAGAACTCATCCAGAGTGTCCTACATACGTACTGTCCTGTAGACCAGCAGACAATGCCCTCTGGCTGAGGACTTCTGCTCCGCTGTCCCCATGCCAAGGAATGCAGCATCAATGTGTCCTCTTCTCTTGGAACCTTCCCTGCTCATGGTTCAACAGTAATGGGGCCTTTTGCTGGGGTTTCGGCCAGGGCTGTCAATTCAGACGTGAAGGACCTTTGCAGGGGTGCACCAGGTAGGGGTCAAACCCTTGCCTGGCTGTTTTACATTCTGTTACCCTCTGAGACTTGGAGCAGCTGTCAGCTGGACAGGCTGGATTCGTTATGCCCAGTGCCCAATGTCCAGATGAGGACATGAGTGTGCCAGCGGGGCCAAGCCACGGCCTGACCCCACAGCCCCTACTCCCAGCCCCTCCTCCTTCACTGGGCCACGTCTTACCAAGACAGACTGCCACTCACAAGTGTGTTGTCCTGGGGTCTATTTCAATAATTCCCTCTGTGATAGCAACAGACGGGCCAACCCTGTCTCTGTTTCAGGCTTTGTGGACCTTTCCTGGCAGCAGCAAGCCTCCTAAGACTGGGATGAGTTAAGGACCAGGAGAAAGGCAGGTGTTCATCAGTGTATACTGGTAGCTTATCTCCAACATGCCTCCGTCCATCCCTTCCCTCCACACACGCACACGCCAAACTCCATCCAAAAGCTGAGACTATTCCTTCCCTCCGCTTGAATTTGGGCTGTTCTTGGTGATTTTCTTGACAATAGAATGCAGTGGAAGTGACATTCTGAGACTTCCAAAGTTAGGTCATGAGACACTTTGCAGCTGCCATGTTGTGAGGAAGCCCAAGCAGGCCACTCTAAGAGGCCCTGGCAGATGAGACAGACACCACATGAGGAGAGAGTGGCCAAGGAGCACCACGGCGCCAGACGGAGGAGAGAAGATGCTGTCTTGGAAGTGGATCCTCCACCTGCAGCTGCTCCAGCTAACGCCACATGGAGCAGAGACAGCCCCCCAGCAGAACGCTGCCCAACTTCCTCACCCGTAAAATCATGAGATAGAATAAAACGGTTGTTTCATGCCACTGAGGACAGGGGCAGTTTGAGACGCAGTGACAGTCACGCGGAGCATTCACCAAACCTCCTCTGTGGTCTCCGCTGCAGGTCTCCTGTGCTTTCTTCTCAAAGTGCCCTCCAGAGAGGGGGTGCGGCGTGCTAGTCCCACAGGTTCTTTCCTGACTTTCCACTTGTCTTTGTTTCCATGAAAAAAAAAAGACTCAATCTAATTTTTTTTTAACCTAACTCTTTGTGAAAGAATGTATCCCAAATCATTTCCCAGTTCTTTGGTTCATCAGCCCATCAGCTCCTTTAGGCTGAGACTATGTCTCACAGGGGTGTTGTGATCTCTCCAGCTGGAGGGGCCCTTGGCTTTCATGGTGTTCAGAGCCCTCATTTCCCAGTTGAGGCCCAGAGAGGTGCTGTGACTTCTCTGAGGGCACCCAGCAAGATGGGGGAAGAGTAACTCACACACTGAAAACCGTGCCAGTAGAAACCATGGCCCATGAGATCCCACCCTGGTGTCGTAAAGCAGAACCACTCTCCTGATAAATGTAGGGACAACTTTTGGGCCCTGACTTAATGCGGAGGGCAGGCAGTATGGCCCAGTGGAAAGAGAAGCGTTTGGGCCTACACTCGGCTTGAGTAAAACTGCCAGTTTTCCAAAGTCACCCAATTCACATTCCCACTGAGAGTTCTAGTTGCTCCACAGACTCGACCAACATGTGGTATTTTCCATCTTTTTTCACACAGCCCTTCTGGTGGGCATTAGTTTTAATTTGCGTGTCCCTGATGACAAGTTGCAGTGAGCATTTGAGAAGCCCTCTCCTTGGTGATCCCTGGAGCCTTTCCACCGTCCCCAACTGTGTGCAAGGCCCAGAGGTGGTTCTGGGGAACAGCCCTCCAGGGAGGGTTTTTGTGTGGACAGGAGGGGGATGGAAGGGGAAGAGATAGAAACCATACAACTGGTCAACCTGCAGGCGAGTGGGAAGAAGGATGTGGCCACCAAGGGAAAGCCCCAGGGTGCACACATGGCACCATGCGAGTTCTGCTTTCCTGAGCCCGAACGGAAGCTGCCCCCTCCCTCTCCAGCCCTCACTCTGCTATATTTGCCTTATAGCACACATCACCTCCCTTACCTATTATTTATTTATTGTTTGTTGACTACCTGTTTCTTCCATCTACGATACTTTGTCTTTCTGTTCATTACTGTGTGTCAGTGCCTACAACAGTGCCTGGCACATATAGGTGCTCATTAAATAACTATTGAACACATGCGCCCACACTGAAGCCACACAGACCCTGGGGCAGAACTGGGAAGGGCCTTGGTTCTGTCTGCCAGCCCCGGTCTGGCTCTTGGCTACACACACACACACACACACACACACACACACGTGCACGTGTGCACCAGGCCTCTACTTTCCAGACTTCCCTCCTGTTCATTTGAATCTGAAATCTCAGAGCAAAGGTGTGTCTGTGCACATGGGTTGGGGAGGTAATTCATAGAGCCCCACGCCTTGTAGGGAGGGTCCAAAGGCGGAACGAAGGCCAGCACATTTCATAAGCCTATAACAGCTTCCTCTAGGAAGGAGGGAAGGTGAGAGCCGAGAGCCAGGAGGAAGAGCCAGCCCTGGGCGGGCAGGGCCAGGGAGCTGGGCTCTGAGTTAGTGCCAAGTCCTGGGACAGACTCTGAGCCAGCAATGGAACATTACCTGCTAAAATAAGCACCCCCGTGGCCTGGCGTCCTGGCCTCCAGCCCTGGCTGCCTCCTGATATCAGTTTATTTTGGTTTCAAATAACCAAGATGAAGAGGAACAGACACGAGTCTGGTCTGTCCCCTGGCAGTGTTTTGTAGGTGAAGTGGGCAGAGGGCAGACAGTGGGGTGGGGGTGGGCAGACAAGGCCAGGTCTGGGAGGAGGGAGGAGCATCTCTGGAGAGGGAAGGAGAGGAAAGGAGTGGGGGAAGGGGAGACAGACAGACAGACAGACACACCTCTCTTCCTTTCTTCAAAATGTGCCTTTCCTCGGCAGCAATCCAGGACCAGCCCCCACTCACCTCCCAGCTCCCGGGGCCAGGGCTCACTCCAGGGAGAGAAGACAGTGCTCCCCATCACCAAGGGCAACATGAGGGCGCCACCTGCACGCCTCAGCTGGGAGAGAGGGGCAAGTGGGTCCCCCAGCTGTGGCGGGACACCCACCAGGGTGAAGCTTCCTCACCCAGCAATGGCCCCTAGGGCCTCGCAAATGGCCACCTGCAATCAGCTGAGGGTGGCGTTCGAGGCCTCCCCTCCTGTGCCTCCTGCATGTCCGGGCCCCTTAAGTCCTGCCTGTCCCTGCCCTGTTCTCTCCGCATGTGGGTAGAAGGGGAACCGTGGGGGCTTATAAGGTTTCCAACAACAAGAGATCTGAGGAGCAACCTCAGTTGTGGGCAGTGAGCAGTTTGCAGCTGGCTGGGCCTTCCTGAGCCATGACTGACCCTTCAGACAAGAGTGGCCGGGACAGACCAGCAGGACAGAAGAACGGGCAGAGCCACGAGTTGCAGACTTGTTGCACACATAAGCACTGTCAGCCATTTCAGCTAAAGAATTTAGAGACTTTTATTGTGTCGCAATATTTTAGTCTCTTTAGCAATTTGTCCTAAGGTGGCTGATAAATTTCTTGCTATATCTCTTTTTGCATAAACCCCGCACCTGAGAGAGAACAACTATACTCAGGAAGCTCTAAGTCTATGGGAAGCAGGACATTTTTTATGGTTGGGATGGATGTTTGGACCACATGGCCTGAAAAGACGAAGTTTCTCACTGAGTATTTGTTTAGGCTTCTGTGTGGCCCTCCTTGATCTGGAGGATCTGAGCTAATTCTGTCCCTTGGAATCGGCCCTTACAGTCACATGCTCGCCTGGGCCTAGAGGGAGGATGTTTTAGTAGCAGGGTGCTGGCAGCGAATAACAGGTTGGGTCTGGTGGGATTCAATAGTTTTAACTCCTGGAGGTGGCAGGTGAACTTGCTACTTACTTAATACTTGTCATAACTCTGGAAAACAAAGCAGGAGAATCAGTAATGTTTTCAATAATATTTTAGTCCTTTCTATGACATTTTTCTTAAAGAAGCAAATCATGGACAATAGCTGATTACAAACTGTTGTGTAAGAAGAATCAAAGTAAAATACTAATTGTCTATGGATGATAAAAGTCTTACAATCGTCATGGTTAAAGACATAAAGGAGATTTGGCTAGTTCTGTGGCACACAACAATTCAGCATATAGAATTATTATTGATAGTATATACCAGGGCATATTAGAATTTTAGGAATCTCAGACAGCTTTGGAACAGACATCTATAATATATTTATACAAATACAACCCAGAGAAAGTTAAACACCATTTCATGTTTGACAATGCTTTTCACCCGGTATGATTTAACATGCCAGTAAGCCTAATAAGTTTCTCTTGGACTTTAGTGGCTCTATTATTAAAAGTTAGTTTGAGGTTAAAAGGACTGAATTTGGAATTTTGTTTTTGGAGAGTCTGCCAATTATTACAGGTTTAAAACATTTGTTTAAATGGAATCACAAGTCACTATAAAACAATGGTGGTTTATTTAACCAAGAGTGAAAGTATTAGAAGACTTTAAAGGCAACGCGGGAAGTTATGTGGGTGTAAACCTTAACCCTTAAAGTTTAGTTTCTCTAGTTAGCCAAAAATCTAATAAAGACAACCCAGGATTATCTTGATAAAGCATAAAATCTTTGTTTCTTTCAGGCCAGTTACCAAAAAGGTAAAGAAAACCTTCTGTAGCGTGATTGCTTTTTGTTTGTTTGTTCTTTCTGGGAAGCCCGGTTAGATAACTTGGAAGTTCAATCTCATGATAAGGGCACTTGAATTAGCAAGAGTGTGTCCAGGGTGATGAGTGAACAGTGTAATGTAGACGAACAGGAACAACAAAAACTAGCACCTTGAATAGGGGAACAAACGACTCTTAGCAACAGCATGAGAAATTTTCTGACCATATTGAATAATTTAGACATATCGAGAAAGGTCAAGAGTATAGTATTAGTTGTATTTGAGGAAAACATTGTTTTCTTAAAACTTTAAGGTAAAACATTCTATCATCAGGCCATAACGGCAGACTTAGAACCAGAAGTGGAAAAAAGTTACAGGAGCTGATGAAAAGCTGAAGGTGACAGTTACCATCCCAGCCTTTTTAATGGGAGAAAAAGCTGAAATCAGTGAGACACAGAAGTTGAGCTTTTAACACATAAATCTGAGAATTTTTTTATATAGTTAAAAATGGAAACAGCTTATAGAATTAAAATTAATATATCACATAATTTCATTAATAGCAAATTAATATTTTAAGAAAACTTTATTGTTTTAAACAAAAATTTTCTTTTTTAATTATAGTCAACTTGATCATATACAAAATTCCTTCTTAAATTCCCTTCTATGAACTTGTGTCCTGACTTTCACAGATCATCTACAATATACATAAGCTTTCTGTTTTGTCCTAAATTTCCCTTGTTTTTGATAAAAATAACCAGTTATTTCAGGACAAAAAAAATTTCCATACGAAATCCTTTCTTATACAATATTATTCTCCTTTCTTACCAAAAATATATTTCTATATTCATTGCCTTTTACATCTCTTTCTCTTACTTCACTAGTTATTTTCTATCTTGTTTTTATTTTCGTCCTAAATTTATATTTTGAATCAACTTTTAAATAACCTCTGAATTAGATGAAATTATATATATAATTTCTTAAATAAGAACACATTTATGCTTCTTTTATAATTTATTAAAATCATCTCTTATTCTTTGTTATACTTTGCATATAGAATCACATGTATTGACTAGAATTCTTATTTTTAGTAACTTTAAATTTTAGTGAAAACTTAAGAAGCAGGAAATCATGAATTGTCTGTCACAAAACACTTGTCCCAAAATAGGATCACAGGTTACTATAAAATTATAGTCATTCACTTAGCCAAACTGATAACTAAAAGATTTTAAAAAGCAAAAATCCTACTCTTTGACAGAGAGGAGACACAGTTTCCCAATCATAAGACATAACATAGACAAACTGAAATACAAGTTAATGAGGAGGCAAATTGAATCTGTTTCTCTTTCCTCTCTCCTTCCCTCCTGCCTTTTTTGCAGTTCATCCAAAAGGTGGGCAAAAATCTTTTGTTATTCCTATTAATATCATATGAAAATCTTGTTCGAATGAGAAAACCAAATTTTACCTTTGCATTAGTGTATTAATAGTAAAGCTAATTTTAATAAAATCTTATAAACAAATCCATCTGATTTTAATCAAATTGATTATAAGTTAAGATTTTTTTATAAACTTTTATAACCTGTATTTTTAAAACCTCATTTAATTTTACTTATCATTTATTTATTTAAGTTACAACAGTTTTAAAACCTATAAATTAGACAAAATTATCTCTTTTTAACAAACTATATTTCTGTCTTATAATTTTTCATTAAAAAATCTTATTTTTCATATAAAATTGTTTCTCTTCTATCTAGTAGTTTTAATTACATATATTAATCATAATGCCAACTCTCAGAAAAACTTGGGAAATTAAAGTGACCCTGATCTGTTATCGGTCCCCAATTTTATTAGCACTCCTAAATATATTGTTTTTATGTAATATAAAAATAAGATGTCAAAGTATATAAACTTAAACTTATGTTTAATAATTTAACGTTGTAGTATTTTATCTTATAAGTGACTCAGACATTTCATGATCATCCTCTTTAACTTAACATACCATGACTTTAAGATTCTAAATTATATGAAAATTTCATTTGTATCTATCCCATTTATATTTACCTAATTTACCTAATTTATATATTTATCTTAAAAGTTTACTTAGATTCCAGTTATCATTTTAAGTTATTTTTCTGTTAACCATTTTTATACCCTGTAAATTAGATAGACAACACAGACCAAGGATCAAAATATAGTTTTAATTACTGCTTCTAAACTCATACATCGTACCAAGAAAACAAACATAAGTATTCTAAGAAGACTTGTTAATTTGAACAATGTAACATCTTTTCTAAGTTTTATAAATGTGGTAGACGTTTTAAAAATGTTAACTAATTAAATCCTTCCAAAACACCACATCCCAAAACAAAATCTATTGGCATTGTAGGGATCAAAGGTCCCTGGCCCCCCAAAGTTTAGCCAAACTGTAGAGAGCAAAAGCCACTGTCCCCATGAAAGTTTGCTGAAAATTCACTAATGTGAGGCAGATTAATTAATACGAAGAAAAATTACAAATTTATACATGGGAGGCTTCAGAATGAGCACTCAGAGATACAGGGGAAATTGTTCATTTTTATGCTTAGGGTCAACAAAGTATGGACAGCTGTATAGAAATATGATTGGACAAAACGGGTATGATTTAGTGCTAACGGGCTGAGTGGCGGAGCCCAGCAAGTGTTACTGAGAGTTTGGTACTTGTCCCTGAGGTCAACAAAGAATGAGGACAAGTGGTTTAAGGAAAGGGAAAGAGAAGTTTATTAATTTGCCAGCAAATGAGGAGGATGGCAGACTCTCACTTTAGGAAGTATGGTTCCCCCTTTAAGTAGAAATAGAGTTTTTAGAGGGGTTTTCAGCTTTGGGCTACTGCTGTTTAACTACAGCATCTCGGGTAAAGACCAGCTGGTGACCTCAGTCTGGATAATTCTGTTGAGCCATCTCCTGTGGTTTAAGACACTAGAAAACAAAGAACAAAGAACACTCCCCTGCACAGCTGACTACTGGCCTCGGGCAGGAATGCAGGTTTTAATTCCTCAAAAAGTGTGAGGGGTTTTAAAGAGACAACTCATAAAACATTTTGCCCTTTTCCAGACCCTTCCTTCTGTTACACAAGACCTTTCTTTCTAGGTTCTGCTTGGCCGCTGAGTGTGCATTCCTTCCCTCTGGGTGTGGGGCAGGGCCTTTTCTGGGATGAGTTTTACAGTAAAGCAGACTAGGTCAGATCATTACTTTATGGCCAGTTTTTACATAGAATAATTTTAGGTTTTATGGCTGGCTTTCAGAAAAAAGGGTTTTGGCTTTTATGACCTGCCTTGGGGAAGAGGGATTCTGGCTTCTCTGGCTAGCCTCAGGGAAGGCTGGGACCAAGAGACAGGGGGACAAGGCAGGGTCAGAGAACTTTTGCTTCTGAAGCCTTCATTTTAGGGTGGTTTACTGAGCCCCATCGAAATGATATCACTTGACTGTAGACTAAAAAAAAAAAAACCTTCAGCACCAGTCCTTAGCACCTCAAACAATGACACAAAGTTGTAACATGTTTTTTCTTATGTGAAGATCAAGATTAGCTATTTTTAAAACGATCTAAATAGTCTCAAAACGTTTTCCAAGTTGGGTATAAACTTCAGTACACGTAATATTTCCAAAGAGTGAGATTATTTTGAGATTGTCTTTGGATTTTAGTAACCATTTTGTTTATCTTAAAGTAAATACTATACAAAAATTAACCGTTTAGGGATTTTTTTTTCCCCTAGGCAAAAACGTTGCTCTAGCAACATAATGTGTACATAACCAGCTAGCAAATCAAGAGTGGACAAGACCACACAGCCTCTGTCCCCCAGACACCTGAAAGATCAGAACAGTAAAGGATGTCAGGACTGGAAGGTCCTTAGAGCTCATGGTCCCACATCCTTTTCCTGAGGAAGGGGAAACTGAGTCTGGAGAGTAAGAGGAGCTTGCCGAGCCTGTGCAGGAGCCACGGCGTCCAGAAATCCACCCAGTGTCTTCCGTAGCTTCTTCTTGAGCTTACGGTGTGATCTCAGTGACTGACAATCACATGCCGTTGACCCTAAACACAAGTTGTTGAGCACATTGGCAGGAACCTCCCTGCTCCGGAGGAGGAGACTGGAAGGCAGGCTGGACTTCCCCATGGGCACGTTTATGATGCCTGCGAGCCCCAGAGCCTCCTGGAAGTGCTTGGCAGTGGGGAGGCTGCAGTTTGCAATGGGTCACACACCCCCAGTCAGCAGCTGGAGTCCTCAAGCCCAGGTAATTTGGGTGATAATGTCCTTGTGCCTCATTGCTCCCAACCACAGGAGGTCAGGCTGGGCCCAGTCCTGGCACAGAACTGCTTGTAAGGTAACTGCCACAGATTTCCCTGCAGAGCCCTGTGGCTAAGAGCCTAGACTCAGGAGTCATCTGCTACCTCGACCACTTGCTGGCTGGGTGACCTTGGAAAATCTATTCAACCTCTCTGAGCCTTGGTTTCCTGATCTATAAACTGGGGGACAAATGACTCATAGGTCAGAGGAAGGTTGTAAAGATTATATTATATAAAATAATGCCCTAAGCATTCTGTATATGTGTGTGTGTATGTATTTACATACACAGATATAAATAAGATGTGTGTATATATAATATATACATATATAATACAACTTATATAATTTTTATACATAAAATATATTTCCATATACATATAAAACCCTTAGAATAAAGACATAAATGCTAGAGGTTGTTATTATAATAGCTTAAATTTCCTGATAGAGTCGGGGGGATGGTGGTGGGTTGGAGACAGCGGTTCTTAACTGGGGACTATTTCCCCCCGGGGGACATTTGACAATTCTCGAAAATATTTTTTGTTGCCACAACTTGGGGTGGTGTGAAGGGTGCTCTTGGCATCAGGTGGGCAGAGGCCAGGGACGCTGCCAAACATCCTCCAGTACACCAGACAGGACCCTTCCCCCAACATAGAGCTATGGGCCCAAACGTCCATGGTGCCACGGGGTGGGAAGCGGTCCTGCGGGAGCAGGACGGGGCCTGCACTGAACTGACAAAGGGGTGGCTTTGCATTTGGGGAATAGCTGTCGTCGGGAGCGCTGTTTGGGTTTCCAATGCCCTGTGACTGTTATATAATGGGATGGCTCATTGACCGGGCTCGTAAAGCTCTGAAGGTCACCGGCAGAGGGACATGTGGCTGTGGTTTGAGCAACACAGAAGGAACAGCCACAGTGACCACTGTGAAGGTTGGGATTCCTTCTCTAAGCAGGAAAGGGGGGCCCTAGCTGGGTCTCAGCCCTGCCAGCGCTAGGGCCTCTGCTGGCAGCTGGTGCGTTCAGACGGTCGCGCACGCATGCGCTGGTGCACCCCGCTGACATGCGCACCACACACCCGGAGCTTTCATGCTTTAAGTGAAGAAAGAGGGGGGCTTAACCCGCCAGCTGGCAGGACAGTGGGTGAACTAGTCTTATAAAAATATTAAGTGCCTGTTGAAGTCTCTTGCTTTTTACAGATATAGCGTCCCCTCTCCTTCTTGGTGCACATGTGTTCGAGTGCACGTGTGGGTGCTTAAGTGTGCATGTGTGTACACATGTGGGACATGTAGACTCACAACTATATAGGCGTGAGAGGTACCTGACTGGAAAAGATTCAGGTCTAGTCTCCAGTGTGCTGTCTTGGCCCTTCTGGAAAGTTCTGTGTGACCCTATGCAAACCTTTCCCCTCCCTGGAGTCCTGCGCAAGGAAGGGACCACACAGCAGAGCACTTAAGGACAGAGGCCCCTCCAAAATCTGGGCACTTCCGAAGCCAGATGAGCAGCTTTGAGTTGCTGCACCCACATATTTTGTTCTCTGAGAATAAAAATTCAGATTGTAAATCAGTTGGAATTCAAATCAAGTCTACCTAAATAATTTCAAAAACAGAAATAAAAAATGGGATAATTATTTGGGAAGAGCCTGTGAACCCTGGGATTCAACCTTCCATCACTCATAACTTCACAGTAATTGGTTGCTGGACAGAATTCAGCTAACATATGTGTTTGCTGCTGACTTTTGTGCACACAGACATTCCCGTGCACACATGTGCACATGCATGGTTTTGTACACACCCCCGTTGGGGTGTGGGGTAGACCCTCACTCAGATATGTTTCCACGTTCACTGAGTTAATTCAGGGTCCAGAATTTTAAAATTCCCTTCTCTCTTTCCTCTCTCCCTTTCTTCCTTACTTCCCACTTTTCCTGGTGCCACCGGAGCCGGTCACGTCCCCTCCAAACTGCACTGTCATAGCTCCTGGCCCAGCCCCTGAGGAGCGTGTGACCTGGGTACACAGCTGGGCGCCTGCCACAGCCAGGGCCGTGCTGTGTGGGTGGTTGCCCTGCAGCCCACGGGCACTGCCAGCGCCGGGCTCGTGGGACCAGAGCTGACTCTGTTGATGCGGGGCCTGTGCTGCGGCCCCTCCCGGCTGGCCAGCTGGCCGCCCAGACGCTGCCCTGCCCTCAGCGCCTCTGGCTTTATATTTAGCGTCCCTGCCTGGCCCAACAGGATCAAGTGTCTACTGTGCCACATGTCCCAGGAAAGGACTGTTGGGGCCTGAGGATAATCTCCAGGCCCCAGTGGCCAGTGGCCTGGTTTCTGCCCCAGGTGCTGTTGGGCCGAGGGCTGCCGAGCACCCCTGCGGGGAAGGGCCGTCTTGGGAGAATCCAAATAGGCTATGATGGGTCGCTTTTTGCCCAGTCTTCTCGGTAGGGCCTCCCAGGCCTCCCTGGTCAGCCCCAAATGACTTGCGCAGCCTCCGCTCTCCATCAGCCCTCCACCCCTGCTCTACCTGTCCGCCCATCTGGGCCGCTGGACGCTTTCAGACCTGGAGTACCTTCTCCCTCTGCCCACGCGGGGCTCTGGGAGCGGCTGGTGTAGGGCTGGGAGCACTGGGCCCAGGGGCCCGGCCCCTTCTTCTCTCTACTCTTTGGAGGCTGGGGGGCAGGTTACTCAGTCCTCCTCCTTGCCTCAGTTTCTCATCTGTAGTGCAGGAGTCGTGACTGTAGCACCTTCCTCACGGACTGGCGTGAGGCTTAAAAGAGGTAACACACTGACAAGGTCCAGTGCACTGGCTGCTTGAGGCAAGTGCCCAATAAATGGGAATATTTTTATTTTTATCCTCGAGGCACAAATAAATGCCATCAGCTGTACTCAGAGCCAGAAGCAATGTCAGCTGCTGGAATGTACAACTCCTACCCGCAGGAGGTGCAGCCCCACAGAGAAGGGAGGAGGGGCAGGGGATGGGAAAGGAGGAGGGGGAGGAGGGGTGGGGCCAGGGAAGAGGGGGAGGGAAGATGATTGGGGCAAGGAGGGAGAGGAAGGGGGGCCAGGGAGAAAGGCCGGGGTCAAAGCAGAGGTATGAGATGAAGAGGAGGAGTAGGAGGAGCGGGGGAGGTCGGGAGGCCTTTCAACAAAGGAGATGCAGGTTGCTCTGAGTCTTGGCAGATGAAGGCTGCCCGGGTGCACAAGTGGGTGCACATTTCAGGTGAACGTACAGCACAGGCCAAAGCCTGTGGCACTGAGGCATGCGGCCGCTGGGCAGCCATGGGAGCTGGGCATGGCCAGAGAGCAGGTGCAGGGACAGGCAGAATTCGGGGCTGCAGAAGGGGGCAGAGCTGGACCAGGAGAGCCTTTCGAGTCATGCGAAGGGGCGGGACTGTATGCTGGAGAGGCAAGGAGGAGTATTAAAGCAGTTCAGAATTAGTAACATCTTTTCTTCCATTTCTACAGCCCAGTGCTAGGCCCCTCGGGAGGGGCAGGGGGCGGAGGGTGGCATTGTTGGGAAATGCTTGGACAACAGTTTGTGCCAATGCGCCTCCCACCGCACTGGAGCCTCCATCTCCACAGGATGGGGCGGGTGTCTGGACTCAGGAAGGAGGGCAGTGGAGGGGCATTGTGGGGGTGACCCTCCTACCCTGCTGCAGTTCCCAGGAAGATCAGACTCCTGAAGGGGGGGTGTGGCAGACGCCAGCCTGCCAGGGGCAGGGGGGCCAGTCTGGGTCGCACAACGCACCCTGAGCAGGGAACCTGGGGGGCGGGGCAGGAGAACACATGCCTGGGAACTGGTGGAAATCTTTGGGGGAGGCTGTGGATGCAGAAGGGCCAGAGAACCTGATGAGCTTAGATCCAACTGGATCAAGACCTTGAGGGGCGGGAGGCCCCCAGCGACATCTGGCTGTGTCTGCTTGGCCTTGACTCTGTGCTAAGCAGAGGCAGCTGGAAGATGGGGGCCCTGCGTGGTGTCTGGGACTCTGCCCTCACCCCTGTCCCTGCTGGCAGGGCAGGGAAAGTCCTCTGTAAGTACCGTCAAGGGGACGGAGCCCAAGGGTGAGGAAGAAAGCCTGGTTTCCTTGTCCAAACCGTGCTGGCTGCCCCATTGGCGGCCAGACCCACGCTCTGCCCCTCTGTGCTGACCTGGGCATCGCCCACACTTCCCTGCGTTCTGGCTGCTGACTGGGTCCAGCCAACGGGAGACACTGGTAGGGGGACGAGAGAGGGTGGGTATTTATGTCCCCACCTCCTTCTCTGCTCTGGGTGTGGTTCTGACAGGTTCCTCCAGGGCTGCAGGTCCAGTTGGACAGCTGGTCACCAGATGCTGGGCATTGTCATTCCTCCCCTTGTCCCTTTGGTTCCAGGGGTGATAACAGCTTCCCATTGTTGCTGGATTCTGGAGCCTCACTTTCTCTCGGTGCCCTCAACCCTGCCCACACGCCTATCCCTTCATCAACCTCTCTTTCGGTAACCCTTTTGCTGTGTCTTGCAGGTGGGATTATCAGATAAAATATAGGATGCCCAGTTAAATTTGAATTTCAGATATACAACAAATACTCTTTTTAGTATAAGTACGTTACAAATGTTGCATGGGACATACTTATACGAAACAATTACTTGCTGTTTATCTGAAATTCCAGTCTAACTGGTGTCCTGTATTTTTCTTTCTGAATCTGACAGTTGTACTTTGAGAGCCCCCGATGGATACAGTAATGCGTCTCTCTCATGGAGCATTTCCAGCCATCCTTGACTATAGGAATAGTAGGTTGGAAGCATCCACACCCTGCCCTGCGGAGACAGAGTTAGGGACTGCGTCTTTCTCATGTTGGGGCAGCGGTAGGCTCTTCTGCTGCCTCCCAGGCAGCAGGAGACCATGGAACAGGAACCATGGCCTCAAGATGGGGGATGAGATTGTTAAGACTCTCTCCAGTTGCCTGGCATCACCCCCTCCCCAAGGCCATGGAGATAGGCATCCCAGGGCCCCGCTCCTATACCAGGTCCCAGCCATTGGCAGTGGCATGGCAGAGCCCTGACAGGGTTGGGATCCAGCACAAGAACATTTGGGGAAGAAATTAGAAAGATCTGGAACCCTTTTGAGGACTGGCTTTGGAGTCAGATTGAATTCCCTTTCTGTCCCCTCCTAGCCATGTGACTCTGAGCCTCAGTTTCTTCATCCATAAAATGGGATAGTGATTCCCATCAGGCAGTCTGCAGTGAGATTAAATGGCCTGCTCATGGCCCTCAGTAAGTAGCAGTCAGGGTGGAATGGAAGTCCGCCCACCGCCAAGGCCCAGCCTCTTGCCTTCTGAATTAGCCAAGACTTGCTGCTGTAACAGATAAACCGCAGACGTACAATGGCTCAAACACAACAGAAGTTAATTCTTCTCTCTTGAAAAATCTACATGCAGCCAGTATTCTTTTTTTTTTTTTTTTTTTTTTTGAGACAGATTCTCACTTTTTTGCCTGGGCTAGAGTGCCGTGGCGTCAGCCTAGCTCACAGCAACCTCAAACTCCTGGGCTCAAGCGATCCTCCTGCCTCAGCCTCCCTAGTAGCTGGGACTACAGGCATGCGCCACCATGCCCGGTTAATTTTTTTTTTCTATATATTTTTAGTTGTCCGATTAATTTCTTTGTATTTTTTTTAGTAGAGACGGGGTCTTGCTCTTGCTCAGGCTGGTTTCGAACTCCTGAGCTCAAACAATCCGCCCGCCTCGGCCTCCCAGAGTGCTAGGATTACAGGCGTGAGCCACCGCGCCCGGCCCTTGGTACCATCTTTAGTTATCTTATTGGTGTCACAGCAGAACACGTGTGTCTTTTATATAAGCTTTCTGAGAAATTATCACAGGCATTTGGGTCATCAAGGAAAGCTGGGAATCAGGACAGTCCGAAGGAAACATCCCAGAGAGGAGTGAGTGCAGCACCCTCTGGCTGGTCTGGTCGCACAGTAGAGGTGTGCATAGGCATGGTGGGTGATTAAAAAGGCAGCCCCTTTCTCATTTCATTTTCTCCATCCTAAAGCACTGCCTCCTCAATAACTCCTCAGCCCTCAGCAGAGAAATACAGCCAGGGCTTCTTGGAGACAGAAGGGGTAGATGAAATAGCCAAGATGACATGGCCCCTTAGCATATATTTGACATCATGTGACATGTATCAGTGGGTCTAAGAAGGAAACTAAAAGTACCTGTTGCCAGTCCGTCCCTCCTCAATCTGGAAACAATTCCAAGTCAGCACTGACAGAATAACCCAGAATATGGCCAAGAGTTCTTGTCCTGTGCCACCTAAAAGCAAAATCTCTTAGTCATTTGCCTCGGGTTCCTCTGACCTACACACAACCCACACCAATAAGTGGGCTGATTTTAAAACCTAACTGGGGGCCGGGCGTGGTGGCTCACGCCTGTAATCCTAGCACTCTGGGAGGCTGAGGCTGAGGCGGGAGGATCCCTTGAGCTCAGGAGTTTGAGACCAGCCTGAGCAAGAGCGAGACCCCATCTCTACTGTAAATAGAAAAAAATTGTCCAGGCATGGTGGCACGTGCCTGTAGTCCCAGCTGCTTGGGAGGCTGAGGCAGGAGGATCGCTTGAGCCCAGGAGTTTGAGGTTGCTGTGAGCTAGGCTGATGCCACGGCACTCTAGCCTGGGCAACAGAGTGAGACTCTGTCTCAAAAATAAAATAAATAAATAAAACCTAACTGGGGATTCTGGTTAGGTATAGTAAATGTTGATGAAAATAAGCACTGTGTGTGGAGACAAGTTCAGAATCATATATCCTTCTCAGGAGTAATTCCCCAATGTAAGTTAGTCCAAATCTAAATGAAATGAAGCAGCATGTGTGAAAACAACTCAGAATCACATTCTTTTCAAAAGTAACTTCCCAATGTGAGTTAGTGTATGGTTCCAAGCCCTTAACACACCTTCATTTGTTCAGACACACAAAGTGTTCTGTTTCTATCTGGGTGAAGGAAGGTCATCCCTCTTACTCCAGTCCAAACACATAGAGATTGCAAGATCACATAGGTGCCTAAATCCCACATTTGATTGCTAGGTTGCAGGATTTGAACATTGTATTTCTTTAGTTATGAAGAGGAGAATTCTGAGCCTGTGAGATGAATAGCAAATAATACCTACCTTTCAGGGTTGCTTGGAGGATTGGTGGCGATTTTATGTAAAAGTATAGAGAATAAGACCCGGCATGTACAATGCTCACATTGTAGCTATTATATTTATTATCACTCTCCTGGCCACTTGGAACCCTTCTTTCCACGGGCAACTGGCATGTGTGGTCCTTAAAGCACTTCCTACCTACAATAAGGATGGACAGGAATTTGTCAAGCACAGAACTTTTATTTTACATATTATTTCCAAAGAGGACATTGTTTAAGTGAGCAGCCAACAGAATTTAAAAGAGAGAAAGTGACAGCAAAGGTAACTGGCTCAAGTCCCTCTGTGTACACCATGTACATTTCATATCTGAGCACCTTGTGTGTCTGGCTTGAGTGAAGGTAAGGCAGTGTCGATTGTGCGAACAAGAAATCCGTGTTCTGTGATCAGGAATGGCTACTACATGCATCACACGAAATGCACAACCTGAAATGTTTCGATCTGCAACCAAAGTTTCTTCAAGCAAGGATGTGCGTGAACAATGACCAACACATACAGAGCAACTTGGGCAGAGAGAATGAATAATGCCGTGGGGCGGTGAGGTCAGCACACTGATCAAGAGCCCCAAACAAGAGGAGCCGTCCCAGTGGCAGAGCAGGCTAGGAGGGTGAGCCGCAGCCATCTCCAGCCACCTCGAGTTCCTTCCTGCCTTCACTCTAAGTTGAGCAGCTCCACGTCAAAGATGAGGGTGGCATTGGGAGGGATGACACCGGGATGGCCCGTGGCTCCATATGCCACATCAGGGGTGCAGGTCAGCTTCGCCCTCTGCCCCAAGCTCATCTAGCAGGGATGGGGGCAGATGGGGAGAGGAGAAAGAGGACCCAGCTTGATTTAAAAGAAAAAAGTTAGATGACTATGGCATTTTCCCAAACCATCCTCAGGGTAACTCTGAAGATCTGAGATGAATTTTATATGTGGTACATTGAAACTATGCCAAGAACTGTAACAAATGCAGACTCCGCCTCAGAACAGCAGAGACTTGGCTATGGGACAATAACCTCCACAAATTCATTCATCTGACAGACATTACTGGTTATTCATTTTGTGTGTGGCCCAAACACTTTCAATTGTTCATAATCGTTCATTACCCTGTTCCAAAGAAGCCTAAAGAGGGTATATAAATAGCATATGTACACACTCAAGTAAGTGATAGGAGTAGTTCATTAAAGAGGTTCAGAGATTAGAGGCCACAGCAGGGTGGCGAGGGCCAGGAGACCTATTGCAGCGGAGTGTCACATGACTTCACAGACAGACCAAAGAAGGTGAGCTCGAACCAGGGCTCATCACAACAGTCGTCAAGAACCCACTTGGCATTAATTGGTAAAATTTAAATAAATTAATTTTTGAATTTTGAATAATCAATTAAAATTTGAATAGGTAGATTAACAGTATTGTAGCCACGTGAGTATCCTGGTTTTGATAACCATACTACAGTTATGTAAGATATTAACATTTGGGGAAGCTGGGGGGAATATGTGGGAACTCTGTACTAAATTTCTATAATATTTTTGTAAGTCTGAAATTGTTTCCAAAAAAGTTAAAAAACAAAAATGAAAAACCTTCTTGGCCTACCCAACAACCCCAATTCTTCTGCTGCCTCAGTCCCGACAGCTGGTAGACCTCAGCTAGCCTAAGGGAAGTGCTTGGGGTGAGAGCCCCCAGTGACACAAAAGAGGCGTGCTGGCAAGGAGAGGGTGAGGCCACAAAGCCAGGAGTGAACACTAGATGGCGTTGCCATACCCTGGCGGTAGTCAAAGCAGTAGTGGTCGGTGGTAGGTGAGGGAAGAGGCCAAGGGCTGAGTGCTGAGCCCCGACCCCTGACTCCCAAAATCCCCTTTAATGTGTATCCTCATCCTACCTGGGCTGCGCCCTCTTCAAAACCTTTGATGACTTCCTGTTTGCCGATTCGGAACTTGAAAGGTTTGTTTCTGTCTCTGGATGAATCGAATTTCTTCCCATTTTGAAGCATTCCTGGCAAAGCAAGAATAGGTGGCAAAAGAGCTGTGGTCATAAGTTACCCCCAATTCAGATTGAACGGTCTGAAATGGAATTCCTACTGCACACACCTACTTCTCTTTCAATCCTCCCATCTGTCCTATCGTCCAAGCAAGAAACTGGATACCCCCGCATACAGCCTGTCACCAAGTCCTGCATGTCTTTGGAATCTACCTGTTTTCTCCATTTCTATTATCACCACCCTGTGGACAGGAACAAGCTCCTAATGGTCTTTTTGTTCCTCTTTTGCCCCTTCACTCCATTCTCCACTCTACACCCAGACTGATTCTTTTGTCTTTAAATATAAATCTGATCTTATTACTCCCCTGCTTAAAATACTTCAATAGCTCCCCAGGGAAGAATCTAAATGCCTACCGTGCATACAGACCCCTCCTGATCTCGCTACTGCCTGCCTTACAACCCTCTCTCTGCTCTCCCCTTCCTCCCCTTCCCTGTGTCCTATTCAGGTCATGCCTTTCCCAAATTCCTCTGCACTTTACAACTTCTTTGTGTCACTTCTTCAGCCTAAAGGTCTATTTTCCCAGGTATTCCAGCCTCAGGTTGAGTCCTAAGGTTCCTAAGGTTCTTTAAGGTTCCCCAAAATGCAAACCCAAAGGTCACATCAACCCTACTGCAGTGAACAGTTTAAGGTGTTTAAGGTGACTTAGCTTAAGGCCTTTAGACTCCACAGACATAGGGCTGTTTGAAACCAGAACACTCCAGGTGCTGTCTCCAGCAGTTCGGAGCATCCCTCAGTCTCTGTTGCAGATGTCTTGTCATCCCTGATGTCCACATGTCATTTTAGTCCAGCAGCCCAAGAGCTATTTCCCATTCTGGTTGGTGACCCTGACTCAAAGATCAGACCTTCTATTCATGATGCTATTCCATGACAGCTTCCTGCAGCCTCTGAACCACCACAAAAGGCAATTTGGGACTAGCCAGCGTGGGTTCTGACTTCACTCTGGCACCAACTCACTATGTGTTATTGGGCAATTACTTCCTCTCCTAGAGCCTCAGATTTGCCATGTTTAACATAGGAGGCTGGGTCAACTTAGTGTCTGAGCATCCATGATTTCCTAATTCCCACAACTAAAATGTATACTAGGCCAGGCGCGGTGGCTCGTGCCTGTAATCCTAGCACTCTGGGAGGCTGAGGCGGGAGGATCCCTTGAGCTCAGGAGTCTGAGACCAGCCTAAGCAAGAGCAAGACCCTGTCTCTACTAAAAATAGAAAAATTAGCTGGGCATGGTGGCACATGCCTGTAGTCCCAGCTACTCGGGAGGGTGAGGCAAAGAGGATTGCTTGAGCTCAGGAGTTTGAGGTCGCAGTGAGCTATGAAGATGCTAATGCACTCTACCCAGAGTGACAGGGTGAGACTCTGTCTCAAAAACAAAAATAAAATAATAAAAAAAATGTATACTACAGAAACAGTCTTATTTACCTACTTTCTGGGTAGAATAAATTGTGCTTTTGCCCTGGGTACTAAATGAGGCAAAGGAGAAACCCCTTCTAGTTACACAGAGATACACACAGATGGATGCTAAGAAGATCAAATACAAACTCATGCATACACACAGGTTGCTAAGATATTCGAATACACAGAGATGCTTATGCATGCTCACATGCACTTACGCATACACACGCAGGAGAAAAACCCTGATGGCCAAACAGATGCTAAGAAAATATTTAGATACACAGATCTACATACATTCACACAGACATATACCTGGGCAAATATGCACATGGATATGCACACATATACACTGACATTCACACACTCCATTTATAGACCGACATTCTCATCCCCTAATTTCTTCAGTTTTCATGTGACTTAATCTACTTGAGACCATCTACTGCTACAGGTTCAGTCAAAACCATGCAGTCTAGAAACAGATCCACATGGATACTTGATTTGACAAAGATGGCACTGCAATGCAGCAAATAAAGGATAATTTTTTGGATTAAGGTGGCTGGATCAATTGTATATCCATATGGGAAAAAATGAACCTTAAACCTACACAAAAATCAATTCCAGATGAATCATAGATCTAAAGATGAAAGATAAAATAATAAAGCTTCTACAAGATAATAAATAGAAAATATCTTCATGACCTAGAGATAAACAAAGATTTTGTGAACTGAACACAGAACGTACTAACCATAAAGGAAAATATTGATAAGTGAGTCATAAAATTAAGAATTTCTGTTCAGAACATACCATTGAGAGAGTAAAAAGGTAAGCCACAGTGTGAAAGAAGATGTTTGGAATAAATACAACAAACAAAAGACTCATACATAAAGAATCCATAAAGAACTCCTACAAATCAATAAGAAAAAGGCCAATAATTATTTAAAATGGACAAAATTTGAGTGGTCTAAAGAGGATATCCAAATGGCCAGTAAGCATATGAGAAGACACTCAACTTCATTATTCATCAGGAAAATGCAAATCAAAACCAGGCACCCAGCAGAGCAGACCCAAAACAAAACCAAAACAAAAACCTGACAATATCAAACAAGTGCTGGTGAGGACACAGGGTAACTGGAACTCTCATGCACTGCTGGCGGAAGTGGAAATTGGCACAAGTACTTTGGAAAGCTATTAGGCAGTACTGCTACAGCTGAACATGGGTGTAACCCTGTACCCCAGCGGTTCCATTTCTGGGTATATACCCAACATATGTACACTAACAGAACACCCTACAAGGCTGTTCAGAGCAACACTATTGGTAATAACCAAAAACTATAAAGAACCCAAATGTCCATCAGTAGAAAGGATAAACAGTAGAAAGGATAAATAAACTGTAGTATATTCACATAATGAAATATTATAGAGGAATAAAAAGAACAAACCACTCTGGATAAATCTCACAGATATAAAATTGAGTGAAATAAGCTAAGCACAGAAGAATACATACTCTATGATTCCATTTATACAAAGTTCAAAGACAAGCAAAACCAATCCATGGGGACAAAAGTCAGAATAATAGTTACCTTTAGGGAGGTGGAATGACAGGAGGAGACATGGGGAAACCTCCGAGGGTGCTGGTCATGTTTTGTGTTTATCTGGGTGGTAGTTACAAAAGTGTGATCACTTTGAAAAAATTCATTGAGTAGAGACCATGGTCTCTACCATATTTATATTTAATAAAAAAGGTTACCACAAGTCCCATACAGTCTTCTGTTGTGTTTGATAGGACAGTTTCTCCCCAAACCAGAGCTGCTCACAGCTGACATTAATGTTTAATGCACATCACCTGCTCTATGCATGTGTTGTGAAAAGACTTTGCAAAAGGATGTTGTGGTTTCAGTAACCTGATAAATACCGGTCTGTCTGCAACGTGTAGAACAGATAAATCAATTACACGGGTCAGAGGCCCCAGAGGACCCATGGTAATTAGGCCACATCACCAGGAGATAAAACACAGCTCCAGCCCACTGACGTCAGTGACCAGCAACACAACTGTCAAGAAACATCCACACTGCCTGCCTAGAATTAACCTTGTTCTTCACACTGGCCCACAGAACTACTAAAAATGGCCCCATCTGAATGTGTCCTAGGAATTAAACTGGCCTTGCTGTATGCTAAGTGGTTGTCACCAAGCTTGTCACATTGGGAAGCAGGTCACAAGGCGAGGTGCTCACCCCCCTTGAACAAACACCTGCTCATGATCTTGCCGCCAGCAGTCCTGCAGAGCTCATCTAGAATGTCCCTCAGCCCACCTAGCCTCCAGCTACAGGGCATCTATGAGGGGTCTGCACAGAGGTGGGGCCCTCCTCTGGGCTCCGCCAGCACCCAGAGACAAACACTGCATCACCTCACCCCTCACACTGCATCGGAGCCTCCAGGTGACGTGTTTGTCCTCTCCCCACCACAGCCAGTGACGGCGGGGATCCTCCCTGCTCGTCTTTGTGCTCCAGTGCCCAACATGGCATCCAGCCCAGTAGATGCTCAGTATCAGTAGGCTGAATTGAATAGTCTATTTCTGAAGAGAGAAAGGAAATTCTAAGGAAGCCAACCTCCTCTTCTCTAATGATACTGTAGGACAAAGAGGGAGTCTGCTGGGAGTTTCAGGGCTCTCAGAGCTTTAAGAGGGATTTCCAAATATCAGACAGAACCAGAAGGGCCAGGGCTCCACACTGCCCTGGAGGGAAGGGGACTGGAGGTGCTTGACTCACCCAGAGGCTGGCACCATGGATGGCCCTCACTGGTATAAAAGGGGAGGAGTTGACCTTGCAAGCCCTCTTTCTCATCCCCTTAAGACTGGCTGGGAGAAGCAGGGGGTAGCTGGTCACAGGGAGAGCTGGCTGCCTTGGGCTCTGGGGCTGATCCAGGGGGCAGACACCCCAAGAGGAGCTCAGAGGAGAGCCCTGCCTTGGGAGGGGCAGGCCTGGGTGAGGACGCGGGAGAGAGGCCTACCTGTGTAGTGTACCACACACGTCTGGCCCTTCTTGGGGAATGTCCTTCCTGCAAGGAGACACAAGGGCAGATGAAGGAGCAGGGTATTGGAAAAATTCACCTGGGACATTCAGGTGTGATACTGACCAAACGCTCAGGCCCACGTTCCCCTCCATACTATGGAGATGCCCGTGGCCCCGTTCTGGCTCTATGTGTGCCTCATAGGAGCCAGGACTAGTCACGTCACCTCTCTGGCCTGGAATTGAACTTTATTTCCTTGGTTTCCTCAACTCTGCTCTCTCCTAGGTTTTTTCTTTTTTCCCCTTTCTTTGATAACTCTTTTTACTTTATCCGTTCCACAGACATTTCCAGAAGCCTACTATGTGCCAGGTCTGGACTAGATTCCAGAAACACAGAGCAATGTATGAACTCATGAGGAAGTTAGGGAAACAGACATATAAATACTAGATTATAATGCAGACTGATGGCTGCTACCGAGAATGGATAAACATACTCATTCACAAATATTTAGAGCACCTATTATGGGGCAGGCCTGTGCCTGTTCCTGGGGATACAGCAGTGAACACTACCGATGAGAGAGACCCGGCTCTTTTGGAGTTTACATTCTAACGAAGGGCGGCAATTAATATTCAAACAAGATAATTATGGATTGTGATAAACCCTCTAAAGAAAATAAACTCAAAGAATAATTGAAGAGAGATACAGTGGGACAGGCCATTTTAGAAAAGAGTGGTCCAGGATGGCCTCTCAGGGAAGGTGACGTTTGACCTGGAACTTGAAGGATCTGCAAAACGCTGGGAAAGAGCACTCCAGGAAGGAGTAGCAAGTGCACAGAATCAGCATATTTGCAGAACAGAAAGGCGGCTAAGTGCTGGAAAGAAGGGAGGGAGGAGAGAAGTGGGAAAGAGACTGATCATGCAGGGCTTGCAGAGCCGGATTTAACACTAAGTGCAATAGGAAACCACTGGAGGGTTTTAAGTAAGAGAATGACATAATCTGAATTAAGATTTTATAAGATCACTCTGGCTGCTGTGTGTAGGATGGATGGTTAGGCGTCTGTTCCAATAATCCAGACAAGAAATCAATGATGGCTTGATTTAAGGTGGTGGCAGCAGAGGAGAAAGCAAAATAGATTGGAGACATATTTTGGAAGCTGAGCTGACAGGGCATGCAAACGAACTGGAGATGGGGTCCAACACGCGGGAAAAGCAGAAAACAAGAATGATGCTTGGTTTTTTGAGGTTTGGGCAACTGGATGGATAGTGGAGCCATTTCCTGAGATGAGGATAGATTTGTGTGGGTGGCAATCCTGAGATGCCCATCAGACATCTGAGTTTATTTGGCAAGTAGGCAGATGGACAGTCTACACTGGAGGTATAAATTTGGGTGGAATTTGAAGCTATGGGGCTGGCTAACAAATCCTAGGAAAGGCTAACTGCAGAGCCAACATTTAGGCAGCGGTCACCAACCTTTTTGGCATCAGAAACCGGTTTCATGGAAGACAATTTTTCCATGGACCAGGGTGGAGTGGGGTGAGGTGTCATGTGTGGGGGGAGGGTGGTGTGGAGCTTGGGTGGTGATGGGCAGCCTGTGGCCCCCGGACCGCAGATTTAGAGGACTCTCCTGGAGGAGGGAGCAACCAACTGGAGAAGGTGGGGAAATCATCATAGAGTAGATAATGGTTAAACCGGGTCTTAAAAGATGAGTAAGGGGCCGGGCGCGGTGGCTCACGCCTGTAATCCTAGCACTCTGGGAGGCCCGAGGCGGGTGGATCACTCAAGGTCAGGAGTTGGAGACCAGCCTGAGCAAGAGTGAGACCCCGTCTCTACTAAAATTAGAAAGAAATTAATTGGACAACTAAAAATACATAGAAAAAATTAGCCGGGCATGGTGGCGCATGCTTGTAGTCCCAGGTATTCGGGAGGCTGAGGCAGTAGGATCCCATGAGCCCAGGAGTTTGAGGTTGCTGTGAGCTAGGCTAACGCCACGGCACTCACTCTAGCCAGGGCAACAGAGTGAGACTCTGCCTCAAAAAAAAAAAAAAAAAAGGGTCGGGCACAGTGGCTCACGCCTGTAATCCTAGCACTCTGGGAGGCCTAGGCGGGAGGATTGTTTGAGCTCAGGAGTTCGAGGTCAGCCTGAGCAAGAGCGAGATCCCGTCTCCACTAAAAATAGAAAGAAATTAATTGGACAACTAAAAATATATAGAAAAAATTAGTCGGGCATGGTGGCGCATGCCTGTAGTCCCAGCTACTCGGGAGGCTGAGACAGGAGGATCGCCTGAGCCCAGGAGTTTGAGGTTGCTGTGAGCTAGGCTGACACCACGGCACTCTAGCCCGGGCAACACAGTGAGACTCTGTCTCAAAAAAAAAAAAAAAAAGGAACAGAATTCTAGTATGAAATCCATAATATTAGAAAAGACGGCCAGGCGTGATGGCTCATGCCTGTAATCCTAGCACACTGGGAGGCCGAGGTGGGAGGATCGCTTGAGCCCAGGAGTTTGAGGTTGCAGTGAGCTATGATGATGCCACTGCACTCTACCTAGGGTGACAGAGTGCCATTGCAGATATGCCTTCTGCCTCTTGCATCCATGGGGTTCCACCTAGTTAAAGCAAACAGGCCCAGCCTCAAGGCAAATTCTCTATCCCATGGCCCTTGGTTTGCTGTCCACCAATCTTTGGCATATGTTGGTCAGCTGCTTGTATTTTGATGGAAAAGACCAGATTTTATGTGGAATGGAAATCTGGACTAGAATCCAAAACAAACATTCTGAAATTATATGAAATTCAGTCACCTTTTAAGTGTTGCCCTAACTCACTCCAAGATTTGCCTTGGTCAGAAAGCCTCCTGATATTTCACCAGCCCTGATAGTAAACTTCAGAGTTCACACATTGGCAGTCTACTGAGCCAAATTCAGCTCCTGTGTGTTTTGTTTGGCCTGCATAGTGATTTAAAAATTTTGAGCCAATATTTAGCATTGGGGAATTTTATATACAAATCTGGGTAGCTGGAGTCTCTTGAAAATATTATTGTTTTCCCATGATAGTCATTTCTCCATCAAAAGTGTAAAAAGCAAGTGTTACAGCTTTTATAATTTGTCTATCAGGTTTTATAGTTTCTACCAAAAAACCCAATAAAAAAGTGAAAAAAATAATAGATCAAGGGAGGCCATACAATTTTCTTTATATCTAGCTTACTTCACTCATTTATGTTTATTGCCTGTGGATATTTGAGTTTTTCAACTCCTGATTTAGAGTGACCTAGGCGGAGTCTGGGAGGATTACCTCTCACCTTTCACCCTCATCCCATTAACCCCATAATTTCTGCCTCCCTGGGATGAACAAAGCCAGCAAGAACTGACCCTGCTAAAGCTTTGAGATACGGGATCCTGGGACTTTCTGGGCTTGAAGGATCCCACATTCCTTCACTATAATTTCTCCAGAATGTGGCATGCACCCATCTGAGTCCAGATGATCGGGCAGTTTTAGGACTTCTACCTTCCCTGCCACTCCTGAATTCCATGTGGGCTTAACCCAACCCTTGTTTCTCCTCCCTGGCCCAAAGAACCTCAGATTCGGATTTTAGGTGTTTTAGCATATTCAATGTTAGTTGTAAATTTTGTCTGCTTTTTTTTTTTGAAACATTATCCAATATTCTTCAATGTTGTTATACCTGAAATATTATTCCTGCCTCTAGCTATAACATTTCTGCCAGTCACTGTTCTAGGTGCTAACAATTCACAGAATATTCCAGGCAGAGGAAAGAGCATATGCAAAGGCAGAGGCATGAATGGCTTTGAGTGTGATTTAGGAATGATGAGAACGTCTGGTCAAGTTTTATGAGTATTTGAATTATGCAAGTTTGAAATAGTTCATTATAAGCCATTAATAACATCTCACTATATGCACAGAATTCGAAGCAATGTGAAGCCCTCACAATATTTAACATTTGTCAGGAACTGCATATTTTCAAAGCTGGCGGTGGTGCTAAAGTGAATTAGAAAATGTTTGTGCTATTGCCACATGGCGGAGCCATTTTAACTGGAAAAACAGTATCCTCCCTTCAGTAAATTTTCATTTATTGCTATGAGAAAAACAGTCTTGAATTATGGAAGTTTTAAATTTTGTATGAAGTTTCAGGAATGTATCCCTTTCACAAAATCCAGCTGTTCTAGAATTTGGTGTGGCAGGACTGAGGAGTAAATGATCAGGGGAAAGAAGGCATACAGGAAGTAAGAAATGAGGTTGAAAAGATGGCTTACAGTCAGATTGTGAAGTGCTTTGAAGAGCATACATCCTTTAGTCATGGGGATATTACTATATCCATAAAATCCTCCCATAGTCACTGAGAAAAATGGGAGAAAATCAACTTCCAATTATATTGCTCATAAAGGCAATAGGTTGGCATTATATTTCTCCCAAATTTCTCTCTTTCTCACTCTCTCATTCATTCATTTGTTCCACCTCTAATTGAACATCTACTAATTGGCAGCAACTGTACTAAGCACTTGATATACAAAAAATGAAGAACATTTTAGTCCCTGACATCGAGGAGCTTCAATCTAATGGGGAAAATTAACAAAAAATTGTTATTTTTTGATTAATACAAAAAATATTCATTGAGCATTACTATGTGTCAGGCACTGTATTAGACACAGAAATACACAGGAAAACCAGAAAGACAAGTTCCCTCCTTCCTGGTGCTTACATTCTAATGGGGCAGACAGACAATAAACAAATGAATGTAGATAATTTCAAATAATGATATAAAGAAAATAAACAGCTGGGAGCATTCGCTCATGCCTGTAATCCTAGCACTTTGGGAGGCCAAGGAGGGAGGATTGCTTGAACTCAGGAATTCAAGACCAGCCTGAGCAAGAGCAAGACCCTGTCTCTACTAAAAATGCAAAAATTAGCCAGGTATGGTGGTGCACACTTGTACTCCCAGCTACTCAGGAGGCTGAGGCAGGAGGATCGCTTGAGCCCAGGAGTTTGAGGTTGCAGTGAGCTGTGATGATGCCACTGCACTCTAGCTCGGTGACAGAGTGAGACTCTGTCTAAAAAAAAAAAAGAAGAAGAAAGAAAAGAAAAGATAACAGGATGATATGATAGTGACTGGCCAGGGGTAGCAGTGGCATAAAAGGACTCTCTGAGGAGGTGGCCATTTGGGCTGATACTGAATGACAATAAAGGTCTGGCTTTGTGGGTCTCTATGGGAGAAAGTTGCAAGAGGAGGGAAAAGCAAGTGCAAGGGCCTTAGGATAGAAACAAGCAGTGTTGGCTGCTGGGTACCGTGGCTCACACCTATAATCCTAGCACTTTGGGAGACTAAAGTGGGAGGATTGCTTGAGGCCAGGAGTTAGAGACCAGCCTGGGCAACATTGAGAGACCCCATCTCTACAAAAAATAAAGAAAACTAGCCAGGGGTGGTTGTCTGCGTCTGTAGTCCCCCAGCTACTTGGGAGGCCCCAGGATCTTGAGGTTGCCACTGCACTCTAACCCAGGCAATAGAGCAAGACCCTATCTCAAGAAAAGAAAAACAACAAAACAAAAAGAAAAGAAAAAGAAAGAAACAGTGCTCCACAAAGTCATAAAGAACTTAACTTCTTTCCAGCACTATAATCTGCACTCACAGTGTTAGAATCATCTTTTCGGCTAGCTCTCCTCATGCTTCCTCTTTCAAGTCCAGTGAAAAAGAGTCTGGCTTTTTCTTACTCTCTTCTAAGAGTGAAGACCAGCTTTCCCAGAAGCTTTCAGCAAATCTCTCCCTGCATTTTATTGTCCAAAATGAGGTCATGTACCTTTTCCTGAACCCATCGTTGGCTAGGGGAACGGGCTTGCCCCTATAAGGATTAGGACTATCCCTAGTGCATTGGTCAATTTCCCAAATTGCATTGCCTCTCTTTAGTGCTGCAGGGGTGGGACAGGTGTTGAGAGTCAACATAATGCTCGCTGCACCATAGTAAGAAGCTTAGATTTTATTCTAAGTGCAATGGGAAGCCATTGTAGAGTTTTAAGAACATGATTTGGTTTATGTTTTTAAGGATACCTTTGTAGATAGTTGTGACACGCTTAATTAGAAAAAAAATAATATTAAAAATATATAAGTAACTCCTAAATATCAATAGGGAAAAACCAAACAACCCAATAGAAAAAGGGACAACAGACCTAAATAGGCATTTCACAAAATAGAAAGCATAAATGTCAAATAAACAGTAATGATGGAAATGCAAATTAAACTGAAATAAGATGCCATTTTATGCCTAGGTAGGCAAAAGTTTTAAAGGCAGACATTTAAAAACACTGTTGACAATTTTTATATACTGCAGGTGGAAGTACAAGTTATTATCACCACTTTTAGAAAGCATTTGTCAATATTTTATAAAGTTTAAGATGCACATACTCTATAACCCAGCAACTCTATTCTTGTGTGTACTTCTAGAGCTGCTATGTCCAATATGGTAGCCACTAACTGCCAATGGTTATTTAAATTTAAATTAATTAAAATTTAAAATTTAGGCTGGGGCACAATGGCTCATACCTGTAATCCTAGTGCTTTGGAAGGCCAAGGTGAGAGAATAGCTTGCAGCCAGGAGTTAAAAGACTAGCATGGGCAACGTAGTAAGACCTCATCTCTATGAAAAATATGAAAAATTAGCTGGGTATGGTGGCACCCACCTGTGGTCCTAGCTACTTGGGAGGCTGAGGTAGGAGGATCACTTGAGCCCAGTAGTTCAAGGTTACAGTGAACTGTGTATGATTTTGCCACTGTACTCTAGCCTGGACAATAGAGTGAGACCCTGTCTCTAAAAAACTAAAAATAAATAAATAAAATTAAAAATTTAGTTTTTCAATTGTAGTAGTCCCATTCCAAGTGCTTAAAAGCCACACGTGGTTGGAGAATTGTATCAGATAGAACAGATATAGAACTTTTCATCAGCGCAGTAAGTTCTTTTGGACAACACTTCCCTAGAGAAATCCTTGCATACAGATACTAGGAGCCATGGTTAAAACTGTTGATTTTAGCATCGCTGGTGATCGCATAGAACCTCAAAAAAGCCTAATAGTTCATCAACAGAAATTTATATAAATTGTGATATATTCATACAATGGCATATTATTGCACAGAAGTGATAATCTACATAGATGAATTTCAGAAACAATGCTGAGTGCAGAAAACCGATTGCAAAGCAAACAGCATGTAGCTATTTTTCAAAAGTTCAAAAACAATCAAATAATGTGTTGTTTAGAAACACATACATAAGCGGTAAAATAATTTTTCTTTTAATAAGGGAATATTAAACACCAAAATGAATACAGTGATTTGAGCAGAGATTGTGAGTTTCAAAGGTATTAGTTTTCTATTTCTTGTTGGATACATGGGTGTTCATTCCACAGTATTTGTTATATCTAATTTTATACATTACCTATATTTTTGGATTCATGGAATATGTCTTCTGATAAAGGTCATTGTGACTACAATGTAAATGATGCAATAAAGAGAGGGAGGAATGTAAGTAAGCAGGACACCTGTTAGGAGACTATAATTTGTCCAGGCAAGAGATGAATGGTGACCTAGGTCAAGAAGTCAGTGGTGGAGATGTAAGTGGATAAATGTGGGCTATATTGTGGATGTTAATCACCCTACCCCTAACCTTAACCCTTCCCCTCGTGCTGTGGCAGAGGTTTGCACGTTATGATGTGGAACATGGAGGAGAAATTTCTGAGTCAGACTAAGAGCTTCAGGGAAAGCTCCTTGGAAAAGATGACAAATCATCTGAGTTTTGCCCAATTAGTAGTTTGTCAGGTGAATAATGGCTGGGGAAAAGGAATTCTAGTTGGAAATAAGGGATTATGCAAGAATCTTAACGCAGCAATTCTCTGTTCGGAAACTGAAGACTTGAACGTAGTACAACTAAGTAGAAAGAGGGCAGGGGCCAAAGGTGGAGAGTCAACTGGGTCCACTGAAGAGTTGAGACCTTATCCTGAAAGATGCAGGGGAACTGCCTCCATTTTTCTTTTCCTTCTAACAGGGAGAAAGGAAGATCCTTGTGAAGAACAACAAAATAAGGCACCGATCCGTGAGGATCTAGCTATAAGAAGGTCCTAGTTGGGTTACCCTGAAAATGCTCCTCTTTGCATTAACTACTGTTTAAGAAACTATCACTTAGCTGTTCCTGTAATTCCAGCTACTCAGGAGGCCTCAGAGGGGGTTATGATTGCTTAAGGCCAGGAGTTAGAGACCAGCCCAGGCAACATATCGAGACTCAGTCTCTAGAAAAAATAAGAAAAAATAGCTGGGCGTGGTGGCACACACTTGTAGTCCCAGCTAATTGGGAGGCTGAGAGGTGGGAGAATTGCTTGAGCCCAGGAGTTCAAGATTGCAGTGAGCTATAATTGTGCCACTGCACTCCAGTCTGGGTGACAGAGTGAGACCCTGTCAGGGAAGGGAAGGGAAGGGAAGGGAAGGGAAGGGAAAGAAGATCACCCACTCACCCATCACCACAATCACCAAAAGCTAAATTTTGTTGAAGTACAGAAAGGTTAGGATAAAAATAAAAGGAAAAAAAAGGGCAAATGGAAGAGAAAATGACAGAGAGAAAACGGAAGAAATTAGACCTGAGAGAAAATAATAAATAAGTACCAACGAAGACCATAGATCCTGGTTTCCTTTTAGGAATGCCTTTCCTTTTAGGAATGCCGTTAGACTGGCTTTACTTAAAGCTGCAAAAGCAGAGCTTTCTTTAAGTCTTCTTTTGTTTATGAACTACATTTCTTACTATCTGAAGCTAATATTTAAGTAGGATAATTATGGTGTTATCCTCTTTTCAGAGGCTTTTCTTGAGACAAAGTACAAAAATCTCAAAAATTAACGTGCAGGAATTGGTGACTCAATTTCACCTTTTCCAATGCATATCCTTTGTAATATTTTCTCAGCCAATTTTCATTTTTGATTCTTATCTTATTTTTCTTTCCTTTAATTTTCTTCCTTCCTTGTTCCAACAAGAATGATTCATCAGACAGAAGTAAAACTGAACACATTCACAGTATAAAATGAAGACTAAAAAAAAAAAAAAAGATAACATGAATCTCACCCTGAAAGTGGGTGAAAAAACTGGTCTCTCTTTTTAGGACAGGAAAAGAAAGAAAGAATTTTTTTCCCCTAAAAGTTCTTAATTAGAAAACCTGTTTTCTTACATTAAATAAGAAAGGCAGCGTGGGGTTAGGAGAAGAGGCCAAAGTTTGAAATCCATTAGACCTGGTTTTAAGTCCTAGCTCTAGGATTTATAGGCATATACAGTCATTTAATCTCTGAGTCTGTTTCCTCTTCTGAAAAGTGGGGTGGATAATAATAACTATAGCTAGCCATAGTAGCTTAAAGGTACTGTCTGCTTCCTATGCCAGAGGCATTGTTCCGCGTTCTGTACAAGTCGTAGCTCATTTAATCTTCACAATAACCCCAAGTCAGGAGGTAGATTCTATTACTATCCCCATTTTATAGATGAGGAAATGCAAGAACAAAGAGATTAGGTAACTTGCACATCATCACACAGCCCGTAAAGTGGTAGAGTCAAAATATAAACCCAGGTAGTCTCATTCCAGAGACTAAGAACTTAGATTCTATAAGCCTAAGGATCAAAAGATATAATGTAACTAAAAACACTTGGAAACTCAAGTACTTTACACATGCCAGTCTAAACAATAAATCTACAGATTTATAAATTGCTGAGTGTTATTGTATGTCATTGTACAAATTGCCAAAGAGCAACCATTTGTGGATGGTTAATGGAACATAATCTTAAAGTTTCTTTTAGGCACATGTGTTTGCAGCTGTTAAGTGTTCACATTGGCCATTTTAATTTGTCTGATATAGGTAGAAAATAATGATGACCACTCAACATGACAAAAAAGGAATCAGTAATAGAAGCCTGAATTAAATGATGAATAGCCTTGTGGAATCATAAAACCATTATCCTTACATTTAGAGTGATCAAAAGAGATTGTGAATCTTTAACGGACATATGAACTTGTTCATAAATCATTAGATATTTTCTTAAAAACAAACATAACCACATCTCAAATTGGGGCAAAGTCCTTTAGACTGGCAATTTCCAAGTGAGCCAAGTTTGTTATTAAACACTTTTATGAAGTACCATAACTATAAAATCATTTCAGGAATTCAAGGCTCTGATTCCTTAGCAGCAACAAAGTTTATATTCTCTTTGGTGGAACTGTTTAATGATGCCCTTGAGCTGCCCATAGAATCTTCACATAACAGCTGGTGTGAAAATGGCCTGTTTCGGGCTGAGAATCTTTTTTGAAATGTACATAGTTTGCAAAATGACACAAGGAAGTAGTGTGGCCTCCTAAGAGTTGTTTCATTATCATTAAATTTTTTTAAGATGTTAATCATGTCAGAGACCCAAATACCTCCACTTAGTAAGCACAACAGAGAGAGTTTTTATTCCAGTATGGAAAGAGAGTGCTGTTTCTTTGGCTGAGAACCAAATGAGGTAGTTGGCTTATGTTTAGGGGCCATGTTATCAGAAAAATGCAAATTCTTGAACACTAGACTTATCTTCGGCACATGAGATCCTCACACCTAGAGAGCCATGGGGGAACTAGGACTGGCCAAGGGAGCTGATTCTCCTTCCCGTCTCACTTCAGGGCATGTGTTCATGTGCTCTTTGAGTGCAATGGTGGGCCTCATCACAGGCACTTTAGGTTGTTTCTCTTTCTGTCTCTCTCTCACCCCTCTTTCCCCTCTCCCCGTTCTCTCCCATTCCCCCTCTTTCTATATCTGTTTTCTATTTGAATTAAAATGTTAAATATGTCAATAATGGGGATTAAATGAGTCTATATATGTGTGTTCCTGGCATATAGGAATTACCATATAAGTGATAATTCTTAATGTAAGAGGCAATTTAGCCTAGTAGTTAGAGATCCAAGAGCCATACTATCTTGGAGCAAATCTTGATTCGGCCGCTAAGAAGCTGTGTGACCCAGCACTCATGACTTAAATCCTCTGTGCCTCAGTTTCCTCTCCTGTAAAATGGGTATGATAAAAATAGGACCCTTGTTCTGTGATTGTTATGAGGATTTAGTGAGTTGTGATATATATAAAGTGCTTAGGACAGTAAAAGGTAAATGCTTGTAGGAGTGTAACTATAGTTATATAATGCCATATACTTCAGGTAACTCAGAGAACTCAACTTTGAGAATTCCTAACAATACCCAATGGAAACAGTTGGTATTTGTGTATGATCGTTTAATTTTTCATCTCCTGTTGCCAGTTCTGTCATACAATGATCACCTAGGAGGCAAAAGGGCTGAATGATTGTCCTCTACCAAACCAAGAATAATTGTACTTACTTAGGGCCAAAAGGCAGGGTGATGGAAAAGGTGACCCTTCTTACTAGCTGTGTGACCTTGGACAAATCACAAACTTTCTGAACTTTAGTATCTCCAGTGGCAAATCATAAATAATGTTAGCATTACCTATCTCACAGAGTGGCTGTGAGGATCAAACAAGACTTGTGTAAAAATGTTTTATAAACTATGAGGTAACACAAAAATGTAGGAGATTGTTATTACTAACTATAAATTAAGCAGAGGCTAACACTATTGTTGCTATCAAGAGTGTCAGAAGAAATAAGGACAAATAATTCATGAGTTTCCACAGCATCATTTTACTGTAGGCATATGTTGGCACGAACTCCAGATTTTCAATTTTTTCTTTATATGTAAGAAATATAGAAAGAAATGTCTGTGCATATAATATGAAATATTTGAGAACTCAGTTTTTTGTGAATTCACAATAGTGTCTTCCATGTTTTCCAGCATTAGGTATGTAAGAATGACCCATGACGTAAGTTGTTTACTATATAACAACCTTGATGTTGCAAAAATAGGCTCTTGAGAAAAGATTACCTAAGTGTTAAGAAATGTGTGATTAATGTATCAATTTTGTCCTCTATAGCTGTGGTTCCCAGGCCCCGGTCCTCGGCCTATTAGGGATCGGGCTCAACCCCCTACCACCACCTCCCCGCTTCCATGGAAAAATTGTCTTCCATGAAACTTGGGGAGGGGGGCACATAGCAGGAGATGAGCTGCAGGTGAGTGAGGGAAGCTTCATCTGTATTTATAGCCACTCCCCATTGCTCGCATCACCGCCTGAGTTCTGCGCCCCCTCCATGGAAAAATTGTCTTCCATGAAACCAATCCCTGGTGCCAAAAAGGTTGGGGACCACTACTCTGTAGTCTCTGGCATGAGATTAAGCGTAATTTGGATTTTTTAAATAAAACTAGACAAATTAATTTTATTCTGGCTTGTGCTATTGCTGCCCTGTTTCCTCAAAGATGTATTGTCAATTAAGTCCATTCGAAGGGAAAAACATGACTCTGTGGCAGGTTATTCAGCATTTTATATGACTCAGAGTCTATGGTGGGAGAGGGATGGGGGTTATTGAGGAGCTTACCCCTAAAATTAAGCATTGTTTTATTAAACTAGATGAAACTTTCTCCTGTGTTCTTATTGTAATGAAAATACCTGAATTAGTCAGAATAGACTTAGCTAGGCTGCAGCAACAAATTCACCCTAAAATATAGTGGTTTAACACAAGGGTCTGTTTCTTCACAGAGTTATTCAGAACCCCAGGCTGACAGATGCTCTCACATCTCTCCACAGTTGCCATGTCAGGGGGAAGAAAGAACCTAAAGAACCTTGCTTTGCCAGAAGTGACGCCATGATGCTATTCATAGCCTCTTGGCTAGAACTAGTCACATGGACTCTCTCCTGGCAAGGGGGCAGGGAAATGTGAATGGTACAGGGATATTCAGTGAATGATAAGCATCTCTGCCACAATTCCCAGGCCCTTAAAGCAGTAAGATACTCTCAGCCCCATTCACGTACCTTTATTCTCACCCCTTTGCCCCAGGACAATGCGGTGCAGAGGAAGGAGTGTGGACTGTGGGGTCAGACAGCCTTGGCTTTGAATGTCCCCTCTACCTCATGCTAGTTGTGTAACTTCAAGCAAGTTGTTTTGTTTCTCTAATCCTCCATTTCCTTACTCATAAAATCAAGATTCCAATACTTACCTTTCAGGGGTTCTTGTAGGGATAAGAAATGATTTATGCAAACCCTTTGACAAAGAACAATACTTGGTCACCAGAAGGACAAGCAAATATTTAGGGCAGCAATTCTCAGCTCCAGTCCTGCCACACTCCAGGGTATTGCAAATTAACTCAGGGAGTGTTGTAACATTTTCAAAAGGCTCTCCAACGAAGATTATTGTAAATTCCCTCTCTTTACTAAAATGAATTCTCTACAGGTCATTAGAAGTAGGATTGATACCGATGGCACTCTTGGCGTTTTATGAGAGAGATGATGTTTTTATTATTCAACCTTTGCCCCTTCTGTAATACTGTCTCCCTTACTCCAGTCTCCGGGCTTTGGATCGGCGTGGGTGTGAATCTCAGCTTAGTCACTCTCTATATGTTAGTTAAGCATTCTGAGCCCAAGTAACTTCATCTTCAAAGTTCGGACAATCATGCCTATTTCATAGGGTTGTTTATAGGGTCAAAGGATGCAGGTAAATTCCTCAGCGCAGTATAACTAACTGTCCTCTGACTTAGTTCCTCATGATCACGCCTGATCTCTGGGGGAGACAAAGCTATGAGTGACAATTACCAGAACTGTTTTATAAAAATCTGCATGAGACAATGAAAGCCCAAGTCAAAACTGGGTTATAACCTACCTGCAGAGAATGGCGTATATTGGGGTACGTGATCCTTCTTCTCCTAGACATTCAGGAGTAAAACAAACAAAACATTTTAAAATCAGGAGAATTACACATAAAAAAATCAGATTTCTGATTTTTCTTAAAGAATCAGAAGATCTGTCCCTGATGGTTTAACTATTGGCCTTCTTTTACATATGGATGTGTTCTCTGTTTGCCGCAGTCCCCACCACTCCCTGTCGTTTTACCTCTAGCCTGCTTCACTCATGGATTTGCTTGACACCTGTAAGAATTTGAGTATATAATCCCTGGCCAATAGATCCAGGGTGGTAGCCATGATGGTGGTAAAGACAGGGGCAAATTGGTGGGGAAGGAGGTCTGTAAACTTTTTTCAATGATTCAAAAAGCCTAATAGCGATGATTATATTGTTAACCTCTCAAAGACTGCACAGGTTAACTATAGCACCAGATTTCTTTGCTTTTAGGTGGAATTATATTAACTGGCTAATTGTGTTGTCATGAAAGAAACTCAGACTGAAAGTAGGTATCATTGAGAAATATTTTAAAAATTGGAAAAACAGATGACTATTATTTAATAAATAAAGTTTATTTGATAGACCAGTTCCTTGAAAAATGGGGCCCAAGGAGGAGAAAAAAATAATAATAAGAGCTCTCCTTATTGATGGAAAGGTTGAGAAGGGAGCCACTGGTTTTGTCATTTCTCCACTGGTATCTGTAGTCCTAAAGGTCAAAGCCAGAGGAATGAATGTTGGAATTTCAGGTATCTCATAGTAGGTAGAGATGACATGTGGGGAAAGCCAATGGGGTTCTCCTTTAAGTCCTGGAATTTCATGTTCTTTTAAGGCAGGCTCAGTTATGATTTTAGTGTTAATAATAGATATAGTTTTTAATATAGGCTCTGTTTTTTCTAAACTTTGAGGCAAAAAGAAACACAATAACCATTTGTGATATGGCTGTGCTCTGTTAAAACTAATGTTCCTTTCCTGTGCTAATGTACAAGGCCACTGTGGTTTATAAGGGTGAAGAAACTCTTTCTTGATGACCTGTCATTCACCAGGATTGTTATATGTCCTTGAACAAAGCTGATTCATAATTCTACTAGGTGGGGCCAAGGGGTTACATTTTCAGTCTTTCTTGCCAATTCTTTCCAGCATTTAATTAATCTATATGGGAATCTTTCGAGAAGCACAGAATTTTCAAGCTAATACGTACTTTAAGGATCTCCTAATCCAACTCCCTCATTTTCCAGAGGCCCAAAAGATGGAAAAAAGGACTTTCCCAGGGCAACAGAGTCAAGACTGGAACTCAGGTCTTCTGATTCCAAGTCCAATTTGATATGCAAGTTTTTCCTGTTTCCTTTTCCATTTTAAACTCTCCCAACCCACCATTGCCTGAGATACGTTTTTTTCTTTACAGTCTCATGGCTTCTACTTCATCGTCTAAACTTTCAGATTTTTCACAGTCTTCTTATTTTATCCTTACAACATTTTCACAGGGCTTCCAGATTCTACTTTGAGAAATCTCAAATGAGAGACATGATCTGGAGGCTTCCCCACAAAACTGTGCTGGGACCTCCAAGAAAACAGAGAAAAATGTAACCCACAGTCTTCGGCGGTCTCTCTCTCTCTGTCCATTCTATGCTGAAGTTTCCAAGGAAGCAAGGAGAGCCTAACACGAGGATCGTGTCTGTTCTTTTTAGAAACAAGTCTGTTGAGATTTCATACGTTCTGCTCATTACTTCTTTTTGCTTCTATGTCAATAAAGGGCTTTTTACCACCTGTCTGACAGCGGATCTCTCTTGTGCTGTGATACATTTAACTGCAAAATTAGATGAAAAAATATTTTTTTCTAAGATAGAGGAGGAGCACAGAAAAGATGTCAAAGGTGATTCTGGCCAGGGCTGCCTCTCCCCACAACTCACCTCAGTTGTGTGGGAAAGAGAAGCATAGACTCTTATGGGAATAAACATGAAGAAAGGATGGAGGTGGGGAAAGTCAAAGATAAATTATATATATATGTATTTTTTTTGAGACAGAGTCTCACTCTGTTGCCCTGGCTAGAGTGCCGTGGCGTCAGCCTAGCTCACAGCAACCTCAGACTCCTGGGCTCAAGCGATCTTCCTGCCTCAGTCTCCCAAGTAGCTGGGACTACAGTCATGCACCACCATGCCCGGCTAATTTTTTCTATATATTTTTAGTTGTCCAGATAATTTCTTTCTATTTTTAGTAGAGACGGGGTCTCGCTCTTGCTCAGGC
>CAUYRB010037380.1:0-18536 GCA_963574695.1 Propithecus perrieri | reverse complement strand
AATGCCCACCAATTCATGAGTGGATAATTAAAATTTGGTATATGTATACAATGGACTATTACTCAATTATAAGAAATGACAGTGATCTAGCACCTCTTATATTTTCCTGGATTGAACTTGAGCCCATTATCCGAAGTGAGGTATCATAAGACAGGAAGAGTGGGCTCCACTTGTACTCACCATCAAATTGATACTAACTGTTGAACACTAGGGTGCTCACATGGCAGTAATACCCTCCAGGGATTACGGGAATGGGTGAGTGGTAAACCTGCAACTAAAGGACACGGGGAGCATTGTAGAGGGGAAGGGCATGCCTCTAACCCTCGCTTGGGTGAGGCAAAGACATAAAATGTAACCATAATGTTTGTACCCTCATAATACCCTGAAATAAAAAAATAAATGAATAAGTAAGTAAGTAAATAAATAAATAATCAGAGGTTGGAAGGTGGGGTGACTCTTTTATCAGAGTTGATACATTCATATCTACAAGTTGGAAAGGACCTCTGGGGTTTTTGAATCTAACTCTTGACAAAATTCCTAAATTGCTGTGTCGACTCTCTGGGGACATTTACTCTCTTTCCATATGCTGTACTAAATGCTTAACAGTGGTTGGCTTATTTAATCATTGCAGTAACCATATAGGTAGGTGCTATTTTCATTCCTAATTTATATCTGAGGAATTGGGATCAAGGATAGGTTAAGTAACTTGCCCAAAGTCACCCAACTGGAATATGGTTAAGGTGATCTTCCGGGTCTTCCACTCCTAAGACTTCTCTTTTGTATTCAATATACTCTACTGCTCCCAGTGACAAGGGAGCTCAGCTCTTCATGAAGTAGCCTTTCCATTTTTGGATAGTAGGAAGTAGTCTGAAAATCTCCCTTTTAACATGAACTGAAGTCTCTATTCTTCTAATACCTGTCTTTTGGTCTTGGTTCAGGCTTCGGGAGCCATACAGGATTTATTCACTCAATAAACATTTACTAGGTACTTACCATGCCATGAATATTGCCACAGAATAGATCAAATAAAACTCTCTTCTATAACAGACCTTCAGTTATTTAAAGACAACTATCACTTTTCCACTAAAATGTTGTCAGTCATTCTCAGGATAAACATCACTAATTTATTCAACCAGTCCTCATCTATTGTGATTTTGAGTTCCTTCATAGTCCAGTAGTCATTGGAGGAGGTGGGGGTAGGTGGGAGAGGGCTGTGCATTCACTGAACGGAAGGATCCATCCATTATTGGGCCTCTGTGAAGCAGGCCCTGCCTGTCGAAGCAGTAGGTGTGCATTAGGATTGCAATAACTCCTGTGTGTATCAGACATTGTACTATACATGGACTATGGGTTTGTGTGGCTAGTAGGATTCACTGGTATATTTATGGGAGGGTGAGTGTTTTTGTTAATTTCTTATCCTGAAAAAATACCTTAGGCCATAATAGATAGCATCACATTTACTGCCTTGTCTTATTTCTCGAAATAGTCCCAGATTGAATGTGGTTAAATCACATTCACATTTTAAAAGCAGAGGTAAATTTATTTTTGACCATAGGAACATCTCAGAGTATCACTAGAAAGGAAATCATAGTTTTGCCAGATATCATCTGATACATAATCATTGAATGCTAGAATCAGTCAGGACCTTAAAAAGTCATCTATTCCAGTGCAGATAATTTACACAGAAAGAACTGAGATTCAGAGTGGTTACATAACTTGCCCCAAGTCCCACAGATAGTAAGTAGCCATGGTGGGATTTGTAACTCAGTAGTTTGAATCCTAGACCAGAACTCTCTATTCTAAAGCAACGTTAAAGGTACTCTTGGTGCCTTTGGACTGGTCTTCATGTATAGCTGATGGTAAGATGCTCCTGCAGCGCAGCTCAGAATCTTTCTGCGCAAGCTCAGTGGGTCCTTGTGATTTTTTTTTTTTTTTACATGTAATAGTCCCTTTATTTATTACAAATAAGCCAGACAATTAATTCACAGTTAGCAACTTATGGCCTGGAAAATCTCATTACCCAAACCTTACATTATCAACACATCTGTTTAAAAAGAGATGCTTAAAGAAGTAGTCTGAATATGCAGATTCCTGATTATCTCCAAAAAGGAGGGAAACACTGAAAGGCAAACTGGGAGGGTGTGTAGGGTTGTACCGAGGCCATGAAAGCCAGTGATATCCACACATAAGGGAATATAAAAAGGAAATTCACATTTATTGAGTATGCCTGCATGTGCCGGGCATAATTTTGTTCTTAAGATGCATCAGCTTTGGAGACAGACAGAAGTGGATTTGAATCCCAATTGCACCACTCATTATTATGTGATCTTGGATGTGTTTTTAACTGTTCTGAGCCTCAATTTTCTGATCTACAAAAGAAGTCTTTCTGGGGTTGTAATGAGTTTTAAATAAGATGATTGCATGAAAATCTTGGCACGATGTCTGTCATTTTCTAAGTGTTCAATACATGAAGGAATATTATTCTTCTCTCATTTAATTTTTAGAGTGAGCTTATAAAGTTGGGGTATCGTTCATATTTTTTAGGTAATTAAAGTGAGTATCAGAAAGATTAAATAAATTGCCATAGTCACAGTTTACAAATGCTAGAGGTAGGAATTTTTAACCCAGCCTATCAGATTTTCTATTATACTTTGCCATTCATTTAAACAGTGGGATCAGGCACTTTGGGAGTGAAAGAGAGTTATAAGAGATAGAGACGGACTATTTTGTTTATCTTCCAACCCTGTCTGTGCTCTGCTTTAGGACTTTCAGGGGGTGAACATGAGAAATAAGCAGAGACAGAAGCTGTCCATTTGGAGAAAATTCAGGATTGAGAAAGCTATCGGGATCTTCCACGTCCTCTTGCCCACACTCTTGGTTCCTAAGTAGAGGAGAAGAACTCTAAAGTTTCATGGGGCTTGTTCAGAAAAGCATGAAATGGGTACAGTTCGAGACTGGGAAGACAAATTTTGCCATATCACAATTAATGCAGGGCTGCAACATACCCTAACTCACACCTACCCCCATACCCATGTACATGCAAACACACATATACACACCACGCGCACATGAATTCTCAGACACAAATTCTTCAGCTGTATACCTGGACCTCTCTAAGTTCTACTTTGCTTGTCTGTCTCCTTCACTGGACTGTGAGCCAGCAAGCATGCATCCTCAGTACTAAGGAAAAGGAGTTCAAGCTGTGTTTGTAAAAGACGAATAAAAACCTAAGTGAAGGGGATCATTTCTAAAGTTAACTATACTTTAGTTAGAATTCTGGTTTATCATCTGACAAATGTGAAGAAACTTGGTTCCGGCTCGACATCTGAATCCCCCACCCTCGCCCCCAGCAACGGGTTAGGGTTTTCTGGTGGGCAGAGGTGGGGTGTGCCTGGAGGAGAACCATCTGGGAGCTCCCTTAGGCTGGGCCTAGCCTCTTGGCGCTGTAGCAGCTATTCCTATAACCCAATAGCAGCTACAGGGAGACACGATTCAGTGTTGCTTAAACTGCACAGATGTGCAGGCAGGGAAATGATGTATCTCAGATAGAGGGAGAAGCAAGCTTAGACATCCAGGGCAGGCACTTCTACCATCTGACACAAGGGGGCGATCTTGCAGCTCTCCCTAGTGAGAGGTGCTCCCATGCATGACACCCTTTGCTCCCACCCACCCTCCTTTTATTCACCCCTCCCCTGGCCTCCATACCTTTTTCCCTCTTTCCTCTTCTTTATTTCTTCTTCGTCAACTCCACACAGTCCTTTCTTCATTCTCTATTCATCTTTTGGGCTTCATGCAGCAATAATGCCTATGTTTTAACAGGCTTTTCCCTCCCAGAGGGATGAAGCTGACCCTTGTGTATTGAGAATGACCAAGCTGGGTGCTGTCCTAAAATGTGGGCTGCCCAACACTGCAGGTGGCTGGAGCCTAGCAGCTGCCTAGACAAGTGGCATCTGGTAGAAGGGGAGGGCAGGCCGCCAAGGCCTCTGCAAGTGTGTTGTCTAACCTGGAAGCCATCACCTTTTGAACTATGATAAATAAGAAAGAGTCTTGACAAGGGGAAACAATGACTGTAAAGCCAGGTGGCTAAAATACAGCTGAGGAGCGCAGCACAGTGCATTGGGATATCAGTCTCTACTCCAGGAAATGCCTCGCTGCAAAGGAGCCCCTCTCTGTCTAAGGTTGGGTTTGCCCCTGGGCTTTTCCGTAGATGGAAGTGGTGCGGTGGTCAAGGGATGTGTCCTCTGGACGATGCGGGTCAGAATGATGTCGTCGTAAAATTTCATACCTCTTTCTTTCTCTCTTCGATCCTCTCACTTCTTTCTCACCTTTCTTCCTTGTTTCCTTGCCTGTGATCCCTTCAAAACACATTTAGTTTGGGGTTTTTTTTTATGCGAAGAACATGTTTGAACCATTCGATTTCTTTTCACTACAGAGTGGCGTTCCTGGGGGGTTTGATGGAGCAGTTGATATAATGAATCTTGACTTTGGTAGGACTGTTATTCTGTCTTCATAAAATGCTACTCAATAAACCAATCTGTAGATTATAGCTCTGTTAGGAGTGTTTACCACTGTTGGAAAGAAACCTCATAAAGAATTGTCATCAGTGGGTCATTACCAACATTATAGGTCATAGATCTCCATTTTAAAAAATAAACACCGATTTTTATAATTCTAAAAGTAATATATATTCACTGTAGAAAATTTGGCATATGGAAATTTATTAATTAAATGTTTTATTTGGGTAACAATTCAGCACCTATTTCATGGCAGATTAAATAAATAAAATCAAGTATAATTATACCAACCAGAAATGGTCAGTATTAAAATATTGGTATTTTATTCTATTTTGGGATATATATATATATATATATATATATATGTTAATGACATTTTATAAGTAATTTTCTATTCTGATTTTTTCAGTTCCTGACTTTTTGAGAAATTATCTCGTAATTGCATAATGGTACCATAATTTCAATTTAGCATTATATGACCTTTGTCTCAAATCATAAAGAAAATCTTGGAGAATGTGATTTTTAAAGACTCTGCAGTAGCTATATTTGCCAGCTATTGCCTCAGTAATGTTGTTAACAAGCCACCCGAAAATGTAGTACATTCTGACAAGCAGTATTTAAATTCTGTACTCAAAGATCTGTGGATAAATTGGAGTGGCTCTGCTCCAGGCTATGAAATGGCCAGCCATAGCTACAGGGTTCAAGTTAGGTTCAGGTCTGCCCTTTGGCCACCACATTCTCCTTGGACCAGAAGCTACCCAGAGGATATTCCTCTCTTGGCAAATGGTCGGAGTACGAGAGGGAACATGGAAGCACTTCACACCTCCTGAGACCTTAGTCTGCATCTCACACATTGTCACTTCTGTCCGTGTTCTCCTGGCTAGAGCAAGTCAGGTGGCCAAGCTCAACATCAGGTGGATTGATACCCTGAATCCACTCTAGAGGAAGGTGCTGCAAAGTCACATGCAAAGGGTATGGGTGTATAATTCAAAAACAGGGAAAGTGTGTAGGATTATGAACAGTGATTCAGTCTACTATAGTAGACTACTTGATTTTTTGTTATCATTAATGAGCATAGGTTGATCAAAGCAGACTAGTCATTGATCCTTTCTGTTAACCTCTAATATACCCTAATATTAACTGATATCATGAGACCCTTTTTCAACCCACGTGGGGTTCAGAGGACATCAAAGCATTCTTCACTGCTCCATTTTCTGCTTTGTGGTTCTATTTTAAGACTATATCTTCCTTTTGATACTTAAATTCTTCATCTCTCTAGGAGTTTGAGTTCTTGCTTCACAGATGTCTCCTAGACTAGATAGGAAACTATCTCTGATTTTAATGCAGAGAATGCTAATGACCATTATGTCAGAAGGGCTTAAAGTAATGAAGCCTAAGACCTAGGAGGGTCAGTTCCAGAAAATCGTTGGCTTCAGAATCTAGACATGAAGCAGAAAGATTTGATACCTGGTTTGAGGGTTGTTCTATAGAACATAATGGAGAGAGGTCAGGAAAGCCAGTGGGGTAAGATTCCCTGACATTTGACTTTTCTAGGAATAGTAAGTAATAACTGAGTCCAGGTTTTTGTTTTTTAAAATTCAGAATCACTGAAATCCACTCTTTTAGTCTGTAGTGATTTGCTCTTCAAGTCTGGAATTCTTTTCCTACTTGAGGTTTTATCCGGGCTTTGAGAAATGTGCACTGCTAAGCGTTCTGGTATTCAGGCTTTATTATTTTGTTTTTTATTTTTTTGGTTTTGCTTGCTTTGTAACACTTGGGGTCCTGGTTCTCCGCTGGTGGACCTCTTAATTTTGTTTCTTTTGTATCTGTACTTCTGCTTTTAGTTCATGTTTGTTTTTTGAAATACGCACTCTATTTTCCAAAGTAGATAACATGTTCTTAGAGGGCTAGGACCATGACTGCCCCACTATTTTTCTGCCTAGTGTGTGGCATATAGAATGTGCTCCACACATACTGGTCAATGGTGATAGGTTTGGGGTACAGGTATCCTCTGTCATTTTATTCATCCAAAGACTTGACAAATCTTTTTCTCACCCATACATTCTCCCTCCCATGCAGACTTACTTGCTTTAAACTTATATTTAGTGCTTAACATCTAAAAATTTCCTGCAGGAAACCTACTTTATATAGTCATTTCAAAGATAATTTTCTAAGGAAGGAAGGTGACCATCTGAGCAGTTTGCCAATGTCAAGGAATCAGTCAGTGCTAAAAAAAGTCAATTTAGAGTGGTCAAAAGTAACAAAGAGATGAATTAAATTGATTAGGTTTAATAACTCATTCTCTCCCAAAGAGAAAATGTTCCTGGCGAGAATTTTGTCAGGAGCTTGTTGCCCTAAGCCAGCTATATTGCACGAGAACTTGGTGAGTGAGTGTGTAGGAAAGAAGAAATTGATTTAGAGAGATTTTGTGGTGGGAGGGATATTGTATAAGGCTAATATTATAGAATGTTAGCAGAAAACCATCTATTACCATTGTAGTTTACTACCATTCAGCAAATATTTATTGAGACTCTATCATGTGACCAGCACTTTGATAAGAACAAAGGACACAGAGGGTAAGACGGATCAGACGTGAGGCCCATTCAACCAAGATCTCATTCTTACTGTTGCATGAATTACGTTGTTTAAGATGCAAGATTAATTGGAGGGGGAAGAGAATAGGTCTAAACATCAGTCAGAAGAGAACTTCCATTTCTCTACTCCCAGACACAGTGAGCATGGTAAGACTTTTCTGTAAAGAGTCAGAGAAACTTCTGCTAGGATTGGATCAGGGTTTTAGTGTGAAAAAATCCAGGTTAAAAGAGAGCCCAACACACATATCTGCATCTGCAAAGATCAACACACACACACACACACACACATTCACTCACTCACCTTCCAGCTTACTAGTACCTGTGTCTGCCATTCTTTGAGTGATAACATAATCAGTTTTAGGTGCAAGATCAAAATAAAGTCATTTTATCCAAAGTGCCAAGATTTCAAAAACATATAATGTTATATAGAAGAAAGCTCTTGCATATCGTGCTATTCTTCACACTGTCATTTTAAATGATATTCATTCAAATATTAGCACTGACTATGTTCCAGATGCCATGCTAGCCCTTGGGGGCTATGATGGCAGGCAAAAAATGACCCATCTATGGCCCCATGAAGTGTACCACCCAATGACAGGAGAAATTTACCAAATATTTACCAACTAAACATGCAATCTCAAACTTTGTTAAATTTGAGAAATATGGAGAACTAGCCGTAGTTGGAGGAATGCAGGAAAAAATTCCTGAGGGAGTGATTCTGGAGCTGACATTTGAAGGATAAACAGGAAGTAACCAGGCAAGGATGGATGTAGTCTTCTAGGCAAAACCTTGCTCCCAAGTCCATGGGGCAAGGGAGAGTCCGAGAATCAGAAGGTAGGTCAGTGAGGGTGGAGCACGGAGAGGGAAATGGGGCTTGGTCATGCAGTCCCCTGCTGGTAGCTTATGGGCTGATTTAGAATTTATCCTAGAGGCAACAGTGAACTGTTGAACAGCTATACACAGGGTAGTGATGTGACCAGATTTATTTTTTAAAGACCACTTTGGCTATAGAATGGAGAGTTGATTGGAGCGGGATAAGAATAGAGGCTAGAATACTAGCGCTCCAGGAAAGAGTTGATGGTGGACGAGGTTTGGACAAGGGCAGTGGCTATGGATGTGAAGGGAGGTAGGAGAATTTGAGATATATTTAGAAGGTCCTATATTTATAGCACTTGAGATGTCAGAGGGAGAAAATCAGGACTTCGTAAGGAGAGACTTTGATTCAAAAGAATTATTATGAGGGAAGTTAAAAAAAGAGACAATTGCAAAAAGGAGAATGCTGGGACAATAAGGTCTGCAAGCATCTCAAGATCCAACAGAAAAAAGGTTTTCCTTTGATGGGGTGGAGGGGGCGGTGAACAGAGATAAGCAGAACCTTTGAAGTGAGGGAAGCCAGACAATGAGGGTGAAATAACCACGGGAAAAGGGTCTCACTGTGGTCAGCTGATTCCCCAGAGGAACTGGGAAGGGTGCGTGTTCCACTTTTTGTGTGTGCCCAGGCTTGGGGGCAGACAGAGTTCAGGGGCCTGTGGGCATAACTGAAGTTTCATTAAGACAAAGCAGAAGGCAAGAAACAGGCAATTGTGAATATGTGGTTAGAGGATAGATAATTCACCGTGATCTAAAAGACGACTTCACAGGAGGCAAGCAGGAGAGGTAGAATCTTCTCAGTGGGTCACTCGGTCCTTGCTCGCCCCTCTCTAGGGGACAGTGGATATCTTTAGCACAGATTAGGGCTTCATATTAACATTAGGGGCTGCGAAGTTTGCTCACGCCCTTGAGCGCATTTACCTTCACAGCATTCAGAGAAGGCTGCCAGAGCTGAACGAGTTGGAGTAGCCGTCGGTTTTCCAGTCCCCTTCTTTTACACATGAGGAAAACATAGTCTAGAGAGGGAAATTGACTTACCCACGACATCACCATTAGATGGAAAACTGTGGTCAGATAGCAAGACTTCCACATTCCGGTCTGGGAATGATCCCTCTTCCCATGGCTGCTTCCCATCTGAGAATTCTCGTGACACTTCAATGTCACATTGTGCATTCCCTCCACAGGGCACACTGAGGAGCTTTCCACCCTCCCCAAGCCCTACACTGCTACATACACAGATATTTACTATATACACATGCATATCCATATATCTTATTCTGAAGGCTGCCAGACATCAGTTTGAAATTTGATCTAATTGCTTCCTTGAGTTTTCGGTTCCCATCATCCTGCTCCATCTTACGCTTAGCTTGGTCATCCTGGGGTTCAAGATACAGTTGAAAGAAAGCATGGTGTGATAGATAGACTGTAGCATTTGGGGACAGGCAAAATTTAGTTGGAAGCCTAAGCCTGCCATTCAGCAGCTATGTCATCTAGGTAAAATTTCCCTTCTCTGAGCCTTTCTCCTTGATAGAGTTGGGTAATTATAATTGTCTCACTTGATTTTTGCAACTATTAGGTGGGGGGGTATAATAATATTAGCCACCATTTTATTGGGTAGTGCAAAGTGCTTTATGGACATTGTCTCATTCAATCCTTGTGTCATTACTCAGTGAAGTGGGTAGTAAAATTAACCCCACTTAGAAATGCTTTAGAGTTTCCAGTTCTAATAGTAATAATGGTGATTATTTATACAGTCACTTATTTACCCGTTTTTTAATTCACTTATTATTATTAAGTACTTCCTCTGTTCCAGGCATTCTTCTGGGCACTAAGGACGCAGAGAAAAAACTGACAAAGCTTTTTGCCCCCATGGAGCTTACGGTGCAGTGGAGAAAATTGAAAATAAGCAGAATACATTAAAAATATATATATAGCTTGTCATATAAGTGCTCTGGAAGCAGGGAAAGGGGATGGGGAAGTGCCAGGATATTGCTGTGTGTGGTATAGGGGGAGGTCATGAGTGTGCCCATGGATTAGACATATATTTTATCATTTCAGAAAAGAGTGCCTGGTAGACTATAGGAACTGTTCGGCTTATTTGCTTTTCGGTAAATTTAGCAGTTGGTAGATCCCCCTTTCCTGCCTTCTGCCTCCCTCCTTCCCTTCATCCCTTAATGCATTAAACATCTGTGATATTGGCTACATTAGTTGCTAGGGATGGAAAGATGAATGTTTCTTTTGTCTACCTATCCTTCTACCTTTTTAATGCCCAATTTGTTCCACAAAGGATTAAGACACACAAGAACAAATAGGAATAGTTTTGTCTTCTAATCCCCCTGCTTGGGCCATGTAGATCTGCTGGAGTGATTTGGGATTTGGAAGCTGAACTTTCCTATTGGTACCCAGGGATCTAAGCAATGTTCCCAAGTGCACTGTAGGAAATTCTGATAGAATTGTCACTAACATGCCTTAGCCTGCACCCATGGGATGAGCCCTAAAAATCTGCTCGGTGCATTAAGGGGCCTCCCAGCAGGGCTTCCCCAGCCTGTGGTCTTTGCAGAGCAAAGCGGGGGGTTCCCTCATTCATGCTGTAGCAGGTGCTTGAGCCGTGAGCTGCAGCTGCACCTGCTCAGGAGAGCTTTGCTGCCCAACACCAACCACCCCAACCTCCAGGTAGGGGAGCAAATGAATTTACCGGGAAGCAGCAGAAAAAGAGGGTAGAGATGGAAACTTTTTAAAATTAATTTCAGAAATCCAGTCTTAACTCTAAACGACAGCTGCAGGTTTAATCACTGAAACACTTTCCATTCAAGAGTAGCACGTGTCCCTTGAGGAAGGGCACCATTATCAAGCAGTTAAGTCGTTGGAAGCTGCTTAGGGGCTGGCAGGCCCTCTGTAGGGGAAGGGGAGGAGGCATCGCTCTGTGGCTGTGATCTGAGTATAGCAGGCACCCCGTACCTGCCATCCTCGCACCCTAGCCCCAACAGTCCCTGAGGATTGCTCTAGTACGTCTGTCACTGAGGGGGGTGGGGGGTAATAACCTGCACAGGGGAAGATACTGGGGCCACAAAAAGCCATGCATCAGCGTTGGGCTACAGAAGCTAATGGACTTGTCGATTTTTCAGGTTTGGGGACTCAGGAGGGAATTGTCCTTTTCCGTCTGTCACCAGCATCACCACACCAGGAATAGCAACTGCAACCACCACACACCCCAACAGCTATAGCAGCTAATGCTTATGTAGCACTTCCTAACTCCAGAAACAGTCATGCCTTTATTCAGTTACTACTTACTGGGCATCTACTATGTGCCATATGTTGTGCTAAACACTGAGAATAAAGCAGAATTAAGGCAGGTGTCGTCTGTCCCCTTAGGGAGTTGAAAATCTAATGGAAAAGATTAAACGAAGCATCTGATGAGCCCAAATCTGGTGCCCCAAAGATGTCAGCTCACCTGTTTGAGGATGAGGCTCATCATTGTTCCCTCACTCCCAGCCTAGATGGAGAACGTCAGCTGATGTCATTCACCCCTCAGACCCCACTCTTAGGCACGTGGTATCTGTCCTTGCCTTCCATCTGGGTGTTGCTGCCCATCACTTCGAGGGACCAGGAACACCTGCCAGAAAGCTTTCTGTCTTCAGCCACAAGACTTTCTTCCCTTCTATTTGTTGCCCCAGCTGATTCTAGGGAAAAGTTCTAAGTATGGAGAGAGAGGCTGGAAAGAGACAGGCTAAAAGAAACACTCCCTGCCCCATTCTTTCCCCTCCCTTATGGTTTTCTCCTTCATTGTCTTGTCTTTTGTCTATTTTATAATTTTTTTCGTTTTAACATGATGGGTGAGCTTTTAAATCAGAGCCAGAAGCAAACAGGCCTCAGATCACAGGAATAATAAAGCCGATGGAAGAAGGCGCTGTGAGCAAAGCCCAGGCCAGTTGGAACCTTCGTTGCCTATACAGTGCTGCTCGTGTGGGCCTGCAGAGAAAACCGGCACACTGCAGTCATGAGGGGAAAGCCCTGGCGACTGTGACTACAGATTAGAATTAAGACGTGCAGTAGCAGCAGCACCGTGATGTGCTCGCTACGCTTTCTGCATCCCTCTTGCAGAGCTTGCCTGTGAACGCCAGGTCTCACTCCCTGCCCCAGATCCCATTCCCAGTCATACATTCTCCATCACAGATTCTCACCTCTTCCATTCAATTCTGGATTAACGCAATAGGTGTTGGTGTTTTTCATTGTTTTCCCTCTACCATGACCCTTTCCTCCCATATCAATCAGTAATGCCTCCAGCTAAAAGTGGTGGAATAATCCAAGAATAGTAGCTTAGACAAACAGAGATACTTTCTTCTTACATATCAAGAAGTTCAGAGCTAGGCAGTTCAGGACTGGTAACCCAGCCCAACAATACCATTAGGAAATATATTCTGTTTTTTGCTCTACCGTCAGAGCATGTTGGCTTCTATCCTCAAGTTTCCTACTTTATGGTTGCAATATGGCTTTTGCCCATCCAGGCATCACACCTTCACTCCAGGGTGGAGGAGGACAGAGGGACAAAGAACTTTGTCCTTCACAGAGGCTTTGATAGTCTTCCACAGCAAACTCTTATATCTTATGAGCCCACATGCCCACCCTAAGACCAATCTTTGGAGGAAGGAATATAATTACCATGCCTGGTTTGAACCAGTCATGTTTCGTCTTCTGTAGGTGGGGTAGAGGCCTACTTTCCCTGAGAACAAGGGCTCTCTAACCCTACCTTAACAAACCAGGGTTCTGTTGTCAAGGAAGAAGCAGAAGCAATGGCTGACACTCCTCTCCTATATGACCCTCCTTTTGCTTAGATTCGGTGCCCTGGAGTCTTTTAATTAAGGGTGGATATGGGAGGGGGGTGTCTTTTTATGCAAATATTTTTAATGTCCAAAAGAAGCTCATGTACAATTTCTGACAATCCATTCCACTTTCAAATTCTCTGAGCTATGCCTTAGTCTCTGGACTAGCATTCTAATTTTAGAAGGTTTCCAGGCTTGCTTTTCTAATAGAAACCATTTGGTTTTGTGGCCATGTTTGGAACGTGACATGGCTCATTGTTCAAACTGATTCCATTTGCCTGAATGAACATCAGTTGATGTCTTGGGGCTTAAGAACCCAGACAGTCCTTCATTCTTTTCTTCTAACAGGTAGTGATAAAGCACTTGTTACCTTGTCTTTTTTTTTTCCCTACCACAGCACTTCTCAACCTACTATTTTTCCATCTGTCAACTAGTAGTAAAATTCTTCTAGAAGATATCTCAGTACCTCACCAAGGATAATGTGCTCACTTTCAGTATATAGTAGAGCTCTTTAATTTGCAAGGGATTTGTATATATATTAATCATGAATCCTATGCTATTGTCCTCAACATCTCTGTATCTTCCATACAAAGCCCCTGTGAAACATTTCTGCTGGCACCTAGTGTTCTCCTGGATGATGAGGCTGGCACGTTGGCTTTCAGGAACTCCAAAGTCAAAATCTACAGCTCAATTTTGTAAGCTGTTATGCCCTAATTATCTGTGATAATTTTCTTCCTTGAGACTATATCTTACGTCTTAATTTATATTTTTCCTGGTCGTGACATTTTTTTTCCCTTTTGGTTAGCTCTAACATTTTAATTTTATACATTTTCAATAAATACCTGAAATCTTTTGTTGAATAAAACTGTGTATTTAAAAGAAAATAACTCTGTGAGATAGGCTTTGTTGTCCTTATTTTAAATATGAGGATACCAGGGAAACTTAAAGGTTGAGTCTGGGGTGACAAAGGTGTTCTTATGCCAGGTGTCTACTCTGGCTGATTGGCAGATTTCAGCCTGGAGTGCTATGGAGAGAAACATTGAGAATCTCTGTCCTTTCCCGGGTTGCAGACTGTAGTTTTCAATTAGCAATGGCTGTTGTAGGTTTCATGGCAACAGGAGAAGGATGCAATATCTTCCAAGCATGCAATTTCCACATCCTCCAGGAAATCAGGAAACCTCATTTTACATTGATGCTGAAGAGTTCTAAAGCAGAATTCCTCTTACCCCTCCCTGTCCCTCTCTCCCTCTCTACTCTAACAACAAGTGGGATAATATGATGGAAGCAAAGGAGGGACTGAATGCTTCAGCTCAATGGAAAAGCATTTACATATTTTTTGGTTTGGAAGCCAGAGAAGCAGAAAGTGAAAAGCTGACCAGCATTGCAAGGCAGTAAAATAAATATGTAAAGCGAAAATGATTATAGCTTCTCAAAGCCTCAGCTTCTTTTTTATGTGTTTTCTTTTTTTTTTTTTAAAAAAAAACACACTTTATTAAGCTATGACCGACATACAAAAAACTGTACATATTAATACATACAACTTGATGAGTTTGGAGATGAGGATATGCCCGTGAAACCATCACCACAATCTCTATACTATGAATATATCTGTCACCTCTAAAAGTTTCCTCCATCTACTTATTTATTATTTTTCTTCTGTGATAAGAGTGTTTAACATAAGGTACACTCTCGTAGCAGAGTATACAATACAGCGCTGTTAACTACAGGCTCCATGCTGTGCAGTAGATGTATAGGATTTGTATAACTGAAACTTTGTACCCTTTGACTCAGCTTCGTTTTCTGAAAAATAGGTTAGATGCTAATTTCTCTACTCTGTCCATGGAAGGTATCACTGATGTAGGGGAAGATGATCTTCCCAAAGCCTTTCTGCCCTGTCTCGGGTTCAAATTGTAGACATTTGTGTGAATTGGACTAGTGTGAAGCCTTGCATGTTGGTGTTCTTGAACCCTTGTCTTGAACTCTACAGAGACCCAGGTTGTCCCTGGATGTGGTGCAGCCTCATTTCAACAAATCAAGTTGTCAACGGGGCTAATTCTTTCCTTGTGTTACTCTCTATGAGAATTATCTTTCTTAGTTGGCTTTCCCACAGGCACTGATGGCATCTGGCGACTGTTTACTTCCAAATCTTCATCTAGAATGTTGCAGGAATGTCTGAAAGCACAACATTTTTGGACAGCCCAAGATGCCGTGGGAGAAAACACACACACGAGCCCACATGCTTTCTCCAGTACTTGGCTCTGAAGACAGTCATATGGCAGTCACGCCACAGTCCAATAAATTGTTTCACATCAGGTTGTGGCAGTGTCACTATTTGCCCCCAAGAGCTTACATTAGGCACTAAATAATAATAATGAGGAAATTCAATTAAGAACTTTTCCAAAGCTAGAGACAGTAATAATTATAAATAAGAAAGGGAATAAGCTGTATCACCTGCTGCACATATGTTGTATAAATAGCTTGTTTTGCTTAAACATTAGCTAAGCACCATTAAATTTAAAGGGTGTTTCCATTAGCCAAAGGTATGCAATGTGTGATATAGAGTAATTATTGCAACTTTGACCAGCTTTTCTGTCTGGAGTAAGAGAAAATCTGGCCAGATGTGGCTGGTATGTTGATCACAAATTCCTAATGTCCATCGAGAGTGGAATTATGACTTTATAATGAAAGCCTGTCTTTAACTATGTAATACTATTCTTATTCCATTCTGCAGGTAATGAAAGTTTACAGGCAAATGAAAGTTTAAGCTTCTCTTTATAATAATTTATCACAGGAGCTGCCTGCAAGTAGACTCTGAGGATAAGAATGCTCTTCTGTTAGCTATAACTCCTTAAATTTCTATTTCTTGCAAATAAACCATTTAGTTAAATAAACTCAAGAAACCACTATTAACAAATTCATTACTTAAAGTCTAATATCCCTTTATTATCAATCATAATCACTTCTTTATTTGAACTGAGGTTTATTTAGTTTGTTGCCTCCATTGTTTTCTGAGAGAGAAGGAGAAATCTCATGTCTGATTTGTGCAGGAAAGTGTGATTTTAAAAGCATGGATCAAAAGATCAAAGTCAAAAGGATTGGCTATAAACCCCAGCTTCCTCATTAACCGGCATGGTGACCTTTCATAAATGAGTATTGCCTCTCAAAGCCTCAGTTTCTTTCTCTGAAAATTAGGTTAGATGCTAGTTTGTTTACTCCATTCATAGCAGTTATCACTAACACAGGGAAAGATGATCTTCCCCTAGCCTTTCTGTTCTTTCTAGTGTTCCAATTGTGGAATTTTTCATGAATTGGGCTAATTAGTGTGAAGATCTTGAATATTGGTGTGTGTTTGATTAGTATTGTATCACAAGTCTGTTACTTCTTGCTATCCATCTATCCTCCTGGGTGATGTCCTCCACTCATAGGAAGTCAACTTTTGTCTATCTAGCTGACTCTAAATTCTATTCCTGTAGCCCATAACTCTCACAAGCCTCAGACACACATAGCAACTGATTACCTGACATTTCTAACTAGAGATTTCACAATCAACTCCAAATCCACATGCCCAAAAGAGAACTCTTATCGGATATCTGGGAAACATCCTTAGCTGAACATAGTTTCTTCAGACTAGAGCACAAAGCACATGCAAGGAGGAGAAAGGAGACAAACGTGAGAAAGAAAGAAAGGACAAGGTTGTGAAGGACCTTGTACACCAAGTAGGAAATGCTTATCTTCATTCCAAAGGCAATGGAAGGATCCTTCCACAGAAAGCTTCCTAACAAGGGTGTAATGTGGTCAGCTCTAAGTCTTGTCGAGATTGCTCTGAGGACCATACAGGGGTGGATTGAAGAGAACTTTACAAAATCCAGGCAAAGGAAGCAGAAAACTATTGCGATAGGCCTAGCATTTCAAGAAAACGCTCCATTATGGGCAATAAAATCCTGGTGGGTTTAGACCTAACCCTCAGAGTTGGGAGGGCCTTTTACATAAACTAGCAAAATCTTCCTTTACAGACAAAATAGCAGTTACCCCAGAAGTTTCTCAACTTGACCAAGGTCACTGAGCCAGCAGATGGCAAACTCCAGACTGGCATCCTGCAGTCCTGAGATACAGTTTTATGGGTTTGCCTTGGAGAAAAAGAGAATTTCAATTGTCCATGCTTCATATATTTTTATGTGGCAACTTCCTTGAAAGGAAACAAATGTTGAAGGGCTTTGTTTGGCAACATTATTCCCATTTTATGGATGTGGGTTTTTTAGACTTGAGGAGGCTGCGACTTTTCTAGTCATGTAATAAATTGGTGGCAAAGCTGTTATTTAATGAACTCAATCTCAATATTAACTCCCACACGTTTTCCAAGCCACCACACTGAAGGAAGTCCCTTCTCTAGGGTGGTTTCTGTTCTTTTACGCTGCTATGACTGCACAGTTCGAATGAGGGTACACGTAGAGAAACTGAAGTGTCAACTAGGAAAGGCCAACCAGGACAGGTAGGAAGCACACGGGGTACCTTCCCACAGCGACTTCTTGGTTTTGGCCTGGCCAGAAACCTTGCAGAGTCGGAATCCTGATTCTGACCATCAGTTTTGGCCTGCACATCAAAGGTACCTTCACCTCCCAGGCCTGGACCCAACATTAGTCGAGCTCCAAGACACTGATGTATAAGATTATAGCATCAGTTTACTGATGTACAATAAGACATAAAATCTCAGGAGACCTGCACTCTCCTGTCAGCATGACTTGTGCTTGACTCGTACTTTTCCTTTTTGTAGAGAAACTAAATTATAATCAGAAAGTTGCTTTGCTGAGCTTGGAATCAGAAAAAAAAAAGGAGTTTAGGTAATCTTGAGTGGTTTTCCTCATCTGTGATAGCTTATGGTTGCTGTCCACCCTTTATACAGAGCCCTGTCAGTAGCACCAGGATACGAAGTCTTGCTGGCCCAGATGCTGTCGCCTGCAGAGAGAAAGCCCATGAGAGCCTGTTGTGCTCACCCCTCCCCCTCCCTCCACCTGCCATGGCCAACCAACCCCCATTCTGATTGACACTACATTTTCAAAGATATATTAATACCTTCTATAATATTATCACAGAGTTTATTAGACTGGGAATCATTCTATTTCTTTGATCTCCTTGGTCTTTTCCTGCATTGAACCTTTGTGTGCTAATTTATGGTTGTTTTCTCACAAGACAGTTGATTTCCATTATATCTATGTTTTCCAGGGTTCCTCTGCTTTTGCCTCTTCTTGTGGACTATATAGGGCATGATGCCAGGCACCGTTTATTTGTTTTATATGTTGGAAGGATCAATTTTTCCATCTTCATTCTAGATGTTTACTCTCATCCAGCATGACAGGGGCATTTGGTGCCTCCTTTTTGTACCTCAACAACTGATCTGCTTTTGTTTTGGTTAAAACATATTTATTTTTGGCTGGGCGCGGTGGCTCACGCCTGTAATCCTAGCTCTCTGGGAGGCCGAGGCGGGCGGATTGTTTGAGCTCAAGAGTTCGAAACCAGCCTGAGCAAGAGCGAGACCCCGTCTCTACTAAAATTAGAAAGAAATTAATCGGACAACCAAAAAATATATAGAAAAAATTAGCTGGGCATGGTGGCACATGCCTGTAGTCCCAGCTACTCGGGAGGCTGAGGCAGGAGGATCGCTTGAGCCCAGGAGTGTGAGGTTGCTGTGAGCTAGGATGACGCCACGGCACTCACTCTAGCCCGGGCAACACAGTGAGACT
>CAUYRB010037379.1:0-37726 GCA_963574695.1 Propithecus perrieri | reverse complement strand
TGAGCCCATTATCCAAAGTGGGGCACCACAAGAGCAGAAGAACGGGATCCATTTGTACTCACCATCAAATTGGTATTAACTAATCAACACATAAATGCACATATCAGAACAACATCTATTGGATGCTGGGGAATGGGGAGGGCGGCGGGAGGAGGGGGGAGGAGGGAGGAGGGGAGGGGTATTTGTATACACAAGGAGGGCAATGCGCACTACCGGAAGGATGGACATATTTGAAACACGGACTTGGCGGGGGGAACCAAGGGCAACACACGCAACCTAAACATCTGTACACCCATAATTTGCTGAAATAAAAAAAAAAAAAAAAGATGTGGCTCCCCTTGCCGTGGAGCTTCTATTTTGTTGAAGACATTAAGGAAATACTTTCAAACTGGCATTTAAATAATTTTAATACCTGGTGCTATGTGATCACAGAAGTGAGAAATTTAACTATAGACGGAGGGGATGGAAAATGCTTTCTTAAGGAAACGATATGTAAGCTGAAACATGAAGCATTAATGTTATTTGCAAGGGAATAATAGTTTGCTTCCAAGTAGATACAAATGCAGCTGGAAGATCTAGGAATAGTAGAAAGCCTGGAAAGTTTGAGGGACACAGAGCCTTCCAGTTTCAAGTACCAACATGAAACTGGAGACAAGTAGGAGACAAACCACACAGTGCCATCTGCCAGGAGCTCATGGATTTTAAATTATGTTTCAAATTGTCAAATAAAGGAGTTTTACTCATGTAAGGTCTTTCAAACTTCAAAGAGTAAATTAAAAGAGTGTTTTCAGAAACCAAGAGCTTTTTTGTGTCCAGGGACCCTCTCAGGAAAAAGACCAAGTTTTCAGCTCACATTAGAAACAACTGAGGTTGAGTTGCCCTTGGCCCAAAAGTCTTGCCTTTTGAGAGATGTATTTTCCCAAAAAGCTGTTAGGTATGATTTAGGTAACTGGTTCTCTGAGACACATACTCCTTTTGAGAAGAACACATGATTCCACCACTGAAGAACTGAATAGACTGGTGAAAATCACCCACATTTGCTAAGGTTCAATTTCCTTATCTGTGTATTGTAAGGCTAACACTACCTGCTCCCCAAGGTTGTATAGTGCTTATATATGTACCAATTTAATAGAAAACTTTGAAACTATAAACTACCCAGAAAGCACCGTATTTATGTATGTGTGCAAGTTGCTAACAGAACAAAGGACCCAGGTAATTACAATCATAATAGCTTCAATTTGTTGAAGATTCGCTACGTAGTCAACCCCTTTTATTACTCTGTTACTATTCCATTTTTAGAGGTACAAAAATTAAGGCTTAGAGAATTAAATAAATTGCTTAAGATTTTATAGCTAGGAAACAATGGAGCTAGAGTATAAACTCAGTAGTTTGTTCAAAAGCTGTATGTGATGTGAGCCCTTGTTCAGAAATATAAAGTTAGTCCACATGTATCTCAAACATCTAGTGTTCATATATTTTCTCTGAATTCCATTCATCAAAACCTTATATCTGTAAAGGATGTAAAATATATTCACATTAAGAGTTAAGTAACTTGTGGTAATGTTTCCCTATGGGGTCTAAAACATTCTTACAGGAATACAATCAGCAGTGGAATTGTAAGTATTGCCAAGGGGTGGGAGAGGCATGAGGCCATTGCAGCCTTTCCAGAGGCTTTAAAATAACCTTACACCTGCGGTTACTAGTTATTTACAAGGGAGGCCTCATATGTAACTGTTGGATGTTTCAAGTTTTTTCTTTTACTAAGTTTGGGGAAAAATAATTCTTCCAAAATAAAGTTAAGTGAATTCTAGGAAACAAAAGGATAGATTGGGGAATTAACAATTGTTTGTTTCTTTATCTGAAAAATAAAGGGGCTTTATTAGATGATTTTTCCTCTCTTAAATCTATATAGATTATCAATCTGCCTATCCCTTCATCTTTTAAAGTAGAGTATAAGAAAGTTAATTTTTAGTTAAAATGGTAAAAAATGGTGGTAAAGATGTGCTAAGTCCCCTACCAGAGGTTAAAAGATACTCTAGATCAAAGGTTGGCAAACTAGAATTCATGGGCCAAATCCTGCCCAATATCTGATTTTATAAAAAGAGTTGTATTGTCATACAAGCACACACATTTGTTTTCATATTTTCTATGGCTGCTTTCCTACGACAATTTCAGAGCTGAGTATTTGTCACAGAGACGTTATGGCCCACACATCTGAAAATATTTACTATCTGCCTGCCACTGTTCTAGACAAAATGAGAATTGTATCGATATTGCAGATGTCCCAGAAGGGCAAAAGAGAAGGCAGTTTGAAGGTCAGTTTGAGAGTCAAGTTAGCCAAGAGGGCCAATAGTATAAGCCTAGGTGGGGAAAACTAGGAAGGCAGTGAGGATGTTGTTGACACAGTCGGGAAGCAGAGGGCACTGAGGAAAAAGTGTAGTCACTACCCTGAGTGTGTGTTTGCGGAGCAGGACCCAGGGGAGTATAATGGAGCAGATCATACTCCAAGAGTGGAGTGTGTCCAGGGAATAGGGTGCAGTCAGTCAGCAGAGAGCTGTAATCAGGAAGAAGGGAGTAGTCAGGAGTGAGAGAATCAACAGGGAGCAGGAGCTAGTTGTTGTGAGGGAGAGAGTGAAGTCAGGAAGCTGAGTATCATCGGCGAAAGGGGTTGTGGCGGGGAGCTGGGTGTAGTCACGGGGGAAAGTGTGGTCTGAGAGCCAGTTGTACTCAGAAAGCTTGGTGTTATTAGGCAGTCAAGAGCCGGTCCCAGGCCTCAGAGAGCCAGCAAAGCTGGCACTGGCAAAATTGAGACACCAACTTTGCGTTTTAATTCTAAGTGAGAGTCTGTTTACCCATTGGGCCCCCCACCTTAGATAGACATCAAGTGCCTTTTTTCAGCCAGACACTCTGCTAAGTGTTCTTCCACCTGCTGGCTGTGCAATGGCCTGGACCAAGGACAGGTGTTATTATGGCCCAGAGAAAATCAGAGAGCTGATGACAAGGTACTGGGATCATGGGAAGTCCTGACTCTATGTGGCTGTGTTCTGTGTTTATGCAAATAATAATGAGAATCATTATAAAACGCCATACACATGTGCCTGCCAGGCTTAGTCATTGTGTGCAATGTTAGCTGAAACTCCCATTGTGTATCAAGAAAAGAATCAAGTTTTATGTAATGAAATATAATGCTTTATTCAAAATGATTTTTCAGCTTCAGAGAATAACAATAATGTTGTACAGTAAATTAAACCTTGAGTATTGGAGGATTTTTTCCCCTTACTGCCAGCTGTTAATACAGTTTGACAATATACCTAATCAAAATCACGTGGCTTAATTGCCTTTGATGCATTCATAATTATAATTACCAGGACTTTAAATACACAACCCAGAACACACACATGCACCTTGATACATAACACACAGAATCCTCCCACGTGTGAGGAACTGGAAAATAATTTAAAGAGGTGGTGATTAGAAGGCAAATGTTGCAGGGAGTTTTTTAAAAAATCGTTTTCATGTTACATCTTAGAATAAATTTATGTTTTTAAAATTTCTCCCAAATAGTATATATATAGTAATAAATAGTTCATCTAGATGTGCTGAGTAAATTCAGCCAGTAGGAAATATTTATTGCCTCATAAAATGAAAACTTATTGAAGCTGTCAAGTGAAAGGATAATTAAATCATTTGACTAGGTTGTTAGAGCCAATAGCATTGTCTTGGAAACCATGGACTTGCAGTCTGCAGGAGACTGCAATTTCGAGGAAAGCATTCACGAATGCACAAACATCCTGCACATTGTCAATCTGCAAAATGTTGAGAAGACACTGAGAAAAAAAGTCCAGTCTGCTCTAGTCAATGAAGGGGCTCTGACTTTGATTTTCGAGCAGATTTATTTCTGTTAGTCTCAAAATATTATCAAGAATCTATAAGACTGAAGCCCAATCAGTAAGTAAAGGGAGCAATAGCATCAAAATCATAATCGGGACAAACTTTTAAAACGTAGAGGTCAGTAGGGAGGAAATCTTTCAGAAAACTCTTCACCCATTTTCCTAGTCTGTTATTTAGTCACCAGTGTAATAAGTATAGTGGTTTCCTTTAGCAGAGACTACCTCTTTGTAGGTTTGTTTATCAAGTTTTATTTTGATTGCCGTACTTCCTATAGTTTTGAATGATATTTTAAGTCTTTGAATGCCTTGTTCTCTTTATATATCTACTTATTCTACCCAAACTAGTGTAGGCACTGACCCATACAGACTCGCATAATCTCACTTCTGTGCAGTTTCTTTTTGCTAGAACAATTTCCCCTCTTCATTCATTACAATCACATTCACTCTTGAGGACTCAGATAAAAATTGACTTGTTCTGTAAAACCTTCCTGAATGCTCCAGCCTAAAATGATCTTTCCTATGAGTATTTGTTTTACATCTTATATGCGACTTCGATGCAAATGGTTTCTCTCAGGTAGCCACATTTAAGAAAAGCCTATTTCAATTCTGCATGACTTAGGCATGTTTATTAACAGATTTGATCATTCATGCTACACATTTAAAAACTATGATCTTTGTGAACATAGAATGGTATTAAGCAAACATAGTCTCCAGGAATTTTCCTACTTGAGACATATGTAGCTGGATTCCATATTTGAGGCAGGAGGGGAGGGGTTGGGCAGGACATTAGTCAGAAAAATAGATCTAGATTCATTGTCATTCCAAAAGGATTAGAGTCAAGCCAATTGCAGGAGCCATGGCCCAAACCCAGATAAGCCCTTCAACAGTTCCCACCAATGTGAATGGGCTTCTTTCTCACTGGCTCACCTTCCGTTGTTATAACACAGATAATTTTTTTTCTCTCATTGTCTTCTTTCCTCATTAGACTCAGTATGAATAAAATTAATTCTTACTGGCTCAATTTCTTTATCTTATTAAGGGAAACTGAATTTCATCAAACTTGAGAATCAAAACATTATGCTCTTCATATTATACTCCCCAGAACAAAATCATCTCTGATTTTTCTATATTTTATATGAGAATCTGTTATCAAGTCTGATATAGTCTGTATGATTTCTCTTTTTAAAGGGCTAGTAGAAAATAATATTATCTAGCACGTTGTTTTCCCTTTTTCTTGTTCTCATAGAGTAAAATGTCATAATAGAACTTCAACACATGCTCAGTGAAGTCATTCATTTGCCATTAATATTTACTGAATTTTATTGCCAGTTCAGAGACCTTATACTTTTTAGACATAAGGACCCAATTATTACCTTTGTCTTTGTCTCTGATTTTTTCCCCCACCAACCCCTAGCATCAAGCATACCACTTCACTCATGTCCTTTTTCATCTAGCCAACAATCATCAAAGGCCTACTATATACCCGGAGCTGTTTCAAGGTGTTGGACACAGAGATGAACAGTATTAGACATCTGCTACGAAGGAACTCACCTTCAAGTTAGGGAGACAGAAATGCACACAAATGGTTACGATTCAGTGGGGGAAATGCTAGAACAGACTTATGTTACAGGTGTTGTGTGAATACTAAGAAAAGAGTGACTAATTTCCCTATTCAAAGAAGATGAGTCATTTATTACAGCAGAAACCAGATGAGACCAGATGAGTGAGAAAGCAGAGCATAAAGAATTCTATATATCACAATAAGAAATTTATTCTTTTTTATATATACTGGATAGCTAGGGAGAGAAATTTTAGATTGGTGTTAGAAAGCTAAATGTTTGTACCCATCTAAGCATTCAGCAGATGTTTTGTGATAATGATTGATTAAAATAAGTGAGCTCAGTTCAAAGAAGACACACAGGAGAACTTTTAGGGTGAAGGAACTATTCTGTCTGGTACTGGAGTGATAGATACCTAACTCCAAACTCCCAGAACTGTACATTAAAAAGAGTAAACTTTAATGCACACAAAGTAACAAAAAAACAAAGAAAAATGATATAAATAATTTGGAAAAAGATGTTTTGTCTGGACAGTATAAGTCGATAGACAAAAAGAATTATACACAAACACTGTATTCTAGTTGGCAAAGTTGTTTTTTACAGTATTATAGGTTAACAATTCTGAAACCACGATAAATGTATATCAAGGATGAAGAAGTAAGAGAATGGATAAATGGATGGTGGGGGCCAGGTTTCTCATTGCTGGGCAGGAGAGTTAGAGGTAAACATGAAAGTAAGGCTAACATATACTCTGTGCTGCTGATTTAGAGTCAGAGACATTGGTTTGATCTTACATTTAGCTTAATATGTATGTACAGTGATAGATACAGAAACAACTGTAGATAAATGTAGATACATGGGTTTGTACTCATAACTACATTGCCTATTCTGTCTTCTCAGAGTCCTTGAAAGTAATGAAACCACAGGATCAATTAGCATATTGTTTTGTCTGGCTGACCCCATGACTAGAGTCATCCCAAAAGTAGTGGCAGGGAAGCTTTCATGAGGGATTGCCCCAAACTATCTCATGATGAGGCCAGTAGGAATCCCAAGCAAAGGAACACTAGAGGCCAGGTGAGCAGCCATGTCATTTATTAGGGGAACTTACATACAGAGGGCTATAGCATCCTTGAGATGGACAGTGGGAAAGGAGATGTTCTATCCAGGTATGTCCTTAATGAGAGGGTCGAGTTATAGGGATTATATGAGAGTTTAAGAAATCCAACTCAGAGCTGGAACTAGTTTCTACATGTTAGATCTTTCGTGTTTTAGGCATCAACCTAAACAACTTTATCAGTACCTTGGAATGTTCCTGGTGCCTTTCAGGCCCTCACTTGGGTTCAAGCCTGCTGGAGAAAACATAGAACTGGCCGATGCCAGAGCCCTCAAGACACTCTGTGTTTCTAGGTTAGGACAAAAAAAGAAACTGGGATAACCGAGGGACCTTACAATCCATCTTTCTGACCAACTCTTACAATCTTTATGCCCATATTTCTACGTTGGTTTTTGAGTCAATGGGAAAGGGTGGGATTTTCTGCAAGGTCTTTTTATTTTTTTTGAAACTTTATGAAACACTGCAAGGAAAGTGCACATCAACAGTGAATATAGGTGTATAAAACCAATGATCACAATTTTTAACAGGCTTACTAGTAGAGCTTTCCACCAAGAATCCTATTTGAAAAACCATGATTTTATTGTAGACCACCAAGAGTCACACCCCACGTGGTCAATTAACTGTAATTGTTTTTGTAAATGAAAGAGGGATTGATTAACTTCTGCTTTTTTGTCGGTGATATATATGCAACAGTTTCTAAAAGAAAACAGGCCCCCCTTTGAACAGCTATCAGCATGTCTAAAGCCATTTGTGTTCTGCAGGACCATTTTCCTTATTGCAACTGTTTCAATATTTAAGGCCCCCAAACCAAGCTTCGTGTCCTTCGAAGCTGTGGAGACAAATCTTTGAAGGGTTTCCACCTTCTGCACGATATTAATAGAGCCTCCCAGATGCACAATTATTGAGTAATTCCATGAAGAAAAGATGGACCCCCTCCACTGACCTCTCCAGATGAGATTATTGAGGGGGATAGAGAAAGTGTCAGAGTTCTGGGGTGCACCCATGGGAAGTCAAGAGTGCACACTGCAAACTTAGCACCCCAGGCCCCCCACCGGTTGTTGTAAATGGTCCCAACAGTCTGTCAGTAGTTCTTCTCCCACAATAACCTTCCATTTATGAACCATTGATCCTTTTCCTATTGAGTTATTGACAGTGTCAATCTTTTTATGACCACCCAGCAATCAGTACACAAAATTACTAGGTGTAGCACCTTCATAGTCACTAACCAGATCGCTCACAGCTCAGCCCATTGGCTGTTACACCTCATTCCTGATTCCACCCATATGGTGTCTGTGGCCCATTAAATAGCCATAGCAGTCCGCTTGAGTGGGTAGCCCACACTGGAACCATCTGTGTACCAAGCAACCCCCAGTGAGGTCTTATTTCCTTCTTTTATTCAATAGGGTTTCTCTGGAGGCAATGTTGGGACTGATTTTAGATCTACAGGACAGTTGATCTTTGAATAATATAAGTTTGAACTGTGCGGGTCCACTTAGACATGGAGTTTTTGCAGTAAAACTTACACGGAGTGTGCTTCCGTTTCCTGCCTCCCCTCCCACCTCCTCCACCTCTTCTGCCTTTGCCATTCCTGAGACAGCAAGACAAACCCCTACTCTTCCTCCTCTTCCTCAGCCTACTCAATGTGAAGATGACAAGGATGAAGACTTTTATGATGATCCACTTCCACTTAATGAATAGTAAGTATATTTTTCTTCCTTATGGTTCTCTTAATAATATTTTCTTTTCTCTAGTTTACTTAATTGTAAGACTACAGCATATGATACATACAACATAAAAATGTGTTAATCAACTGTTCATGTTATCCATAAGGCTTCCTGTCAACAGTAAGCTATTAATAGTTAAGTTTTGGGGGACTCAAATGTTATATGCTGATTTTCCACCATGCAGGTGGGCGGGCACCCCTAACCTCTGTATTATTCAAGGATTAGCTATATATTGTACAGGTTTCAACAGGGCCTATAGTTTTATTGACAGAGGGCCAGATGTAAGGTGCCCTCTCTGTTGGAAATATGTATGCCAGCTAACCAGAGTATTAATGTTACTGCTGATGTGGGTCTGGAAAACAGGCCATTGGCCCAATCCTTAATAGGATGAGCTATTTGTATTAATACTTCCACCGGTATATCTCCAACTAGAGGCCTTGTTTGCAGGAGGGCCTGTTAAACTGCAAGCAAGTGTTTACCTAACAGGGTATAGCATTGCTGGACCTCCTGGAATAATTGTGATCAGAAGCCAATGGGCATTCATTGTAGTTGGGTATTTTTTTTATTATTTCATCATATTACGGGGGTACAAATGTTTAGGTTACATATATTGCTTTCACCCCACCAGAGTCAGAACTTCAGACATGTCCATCCCCCAGACGGTGCACACTGCATCCATTAGGTGTGAATATACCCAACCCCTCCTCCCCCCCCACCAGCCCAACACCTAAAGAATGTTACTACTATATGTGCACATAAGCGTTGAACAGTTAATACCAATTTGATGGTGAGTACATGATCTTTGACAAAGCAGACAAAAACATATACTGGGGAAAAGAATCCTTATTCAATAAATGGTACTGGGAAAATTGGATAGCCACATGTAGAAGCCTGAAACAGGATCGGCATTCATTGTTAATCCTCCCTCTGCCAGGGGCCCTGCCCATTCCTTCTTCAGTCACATTCTGCTGGTTTCTGAACAATTCTCTGAATTGTGGTTGCTTTAGGACTTTCTGAGTAGCCTTCTGCAAAAGACTTAAATCTGTAAAGTTTGCCAGAATATCATCCAAATAATGTTTCCAGTGAATGCTGGGCGTATCACTCAAAACAGCAAGGTCTCTGGCCACTAAACCATGACAAATAGCGGAGCTTGTAAGTATCCCTGGGGGAGCACCTGAGAGATATATCATTGGCCCTCCCAGATAAAGGCAGTTATGTGCTGGGACTTTGAGTATAAAGATATGCTGAATAAGGCGTTTGCTAAATCCAGGACATTATGCCATATACGTAAACAAGTAGTCAGTCTTACTAGTATTTGAGCCATATTTGGGACAACAGTATGTATGGCTTAGAGTCACCTTATGTAGTTGCCAGTAATCCACTGTTATACTCCAGATGCTGTCAGGCTTTCACATAGGACATATTCAGCTACTGAACGACCTCTGTGTGGGAGGCACAGCTTCTATCCTCTCCAGTCCCTGAATAGTAGCTATTATCTCTTTGTGCCCTATTGGGACTTGATATTGCAGAGGCTCCTGTGAACAGACCTAAGATGTGTGGCAGTGTCCCCTTTCAGCCCAGTGGAGCAGGCTTTAGGATCTTATTGTGAATGCCAGCCATGAAAGGGCATTATTAGGTGCTTGGAAAGTAGTGGCATAAATGGCCAACCTTACTGCCAACTCACGCAACACAGCTTGCACTACTTATATTGTCTTCCACGATTCAGGATCCCCAGGCATGTCTCCCTCGGATGGCCAAACTTCCCTATAGGCTAGTATGATCCAGACTATCATGGAATGATTCCCTGAAATAGCATTTCAAGGAGCCATGTAGGCATCGCCTGATGAAGGGATGTGATATAACATTGCTAATCTTTTTTTGCCTCACTTCTAGACAGAACCACCCCATCAGCACCACTATCCCATAATTTTACCAACCAAGCAGCTAAGGACTCCTTTGGGTTTGCCAAAAAGGGCTAGCCAGATCAATGAACTCCTCCAGTATATATTCACACAAGGAAATAAGATTGATTGGCAAGTGGTGGGGGGCTTTGCATGCCTGTCCGGTGGGTTTGTTTCAATTAGTTTTTTTTTGGCAGGGGGGCAAGGGGAGAGTCCTCAAAGTTTCCTCTGTTCTTCTTTTCTGAATCTATCATTTCTGTTGAGTTCTCGGACTTGCTTTCACTTTCTAATGGATTTTATTTTTAGCCTCGCAATAGGGGAACTGGACAATAGTATGAACTCACTCTTCAGATATTTTCTTATTGCAAAGTTTAGCATAGCAGCATGCCCGTGTGTTCGGCCAAACCCTCCCTTCTTCCATTTTGCCTGCCATGTCAATAACTAACAAAGTGGAGTACATATCACTTTCTAGCTGTAATTCCTCCTCTAACTTGCCCACCTTATTTCTGGCCACCAGCTAAGCTTGAATAATCCAGGTAGACTGTCCACAACAGAGGCCAGCCTATTCCTGCCCCTAAGCACCAGACTTCCTTGTTAGCCATTTGTAATTTCAAACCTCCATTAGGCTAGTCAAACCTGTTGGTGTTTTTGGAGCATTTCTGTATTCCTGAGGCAGCCTGCAAGCATCAAGCAGGCGGACAATAGGACCCCACATATACCCTTGTGGCCATCCCAGAATCTCCCTGGTCAATTCTTTTTTTTTTTCCCAAACCCATTTCTTTGGAATCCTACACACAATGCCAATTGTTCTTTCCAGAAACCCGTGGCTGGAATCATCCCCAAAGTGGTGGCAGGAGAGCTTCTGAAAGGGATTTCTCTGAGCCATTCCAAGATGAGGCCAGTTGGAATTCCAAACAAAGAAGCACTAAACACCAGAGTGAGCAGCCCATGTCATTTGTTAGGAGCATTTACAGATAGAGGCTGTAATGTCCTTGAGATGGACAATGAGAAATGAGATGTTCTATCCAGGTATGTCCATAAGACAGGGTTGGGTTGTGGAGTTTATACGGTTTAAGGAACATGACATAGAGCCAGGGCCAGTTTCTATGTGTTTAGCAATATGTTTGATTTTTCAATGTTTCAGGCAACAATCTCAACAACTTTTAACAGTGCCTTGGAATGTTCCTTGGTGCCTTCCAGGCCCTGATTTGGGTCCAAGCCTGCTAGGGAAAATATGCAGCTGCCAGGTCACAGAGTGGTCAAGGCACTCTGTGTCCCTCAGCCAGGACAAAGGACGACAGTGTGTGTTATTGGTGGGGGGTAACTGGGGGACCCTACACATAAGCAGCACAAGGATCTTGGGTTCTGAATACCATTCCTTGATAAATTTAACCAGAGGTCTTGAAGAAATGGCTAAATCTAGGACCAGGGCAGGAAAAATACCAGCCTGGAACAAATTATAGTTTCAGAAAGTAAGAAAGCAATCAAAAAGCAAAACGATAGGCATATGTCAGAGCAACACAGGAACCAACTTGTAAAAGCTAAAAATGGTCAAAGCTGGAATGATTTGAGCAATAAAATAAATATTAATAATTTAGTATTATATTATAACCCAAAATATAAAATAAATACACGGGAGTTCATACTGACATAAATTAAATTACTAAATAAATTTTAAAAAGATAAAAAAATAAATCTTTCTTATAGAATTATCAAACAAAAGTGACCTGATAATGTTCTTTGCTTAATGGAACGTATTTTATGTTTGTCTTCTCTTTCTTCTGATGGTGTCTTTAGAACACTTAAAAATTTTTTTTAAAGCTCTTTGGGAAAGAGTGAATGTCTTAACACCATATTACAAAATCTACATCATCACTGAACTCAGTCATTTCTTCTTCATACAGGACCCTTTACCTGTAATGTTCTTTGCCAACCTCTTATTTATCATACCTGATCCAGTCTTTATGGCTGATTCAAATGTCATGTTTGTCCTCAAATTTAATGAATGCCAGATCAGTATGGTGCAAAAAGGTCAGCACTTAATACATTTTGCTAATTTGAGTTTTTGAAGCTCAGACTAATATTTTCCTTTCTTATTATATCTAATAGAACTATACAGTTTAGTACAAATATATTTTAATTTTGTTAATTTTATCTCCCCAGCTAAACTATAAAGTCTTTGAGAGTAGGGGATTTAGTATATATTGATTGTGTACACCCAATAACACCTAGAACAATCATAGAGTAGATATTCAAAAATATCTTTGACTATTGGATTAAGACTTATTAACTATTTCTAGAAAAGAAAACAATGAGAAAGTCTTCCTCTGCCACCACTTTAGTCCTTTATCATTCAGAACCTACCAATGTGGAAACTGTTAAGTGTGGTGAAGGAGGAAGGAAGGAAGATAACACTATACATTTTCTCCATTTTCTTGGGGAAACAGAACCTCTGCATTTAAATTTTTCTGTATCAGAAATTATTGGAGCAAGTATTTCATGGTTTCTATGGTTATACATTAAAAATTATGATTCTAATCATAATTAAGCAATGCCAACAGTATATGAACTTTCTTATGGACATTTCTCTCCTGCATACTAATGGATGACAGCACAGTCTGTGACCCTCTTAGTCACTTCACTGCTTTTGAAAGGAGAAGGAGTCACTCTTTACTGCCTTTTAGTTGGCAGGCACTTGAGAAACTATCCTTTGCTTTTCAGTGGATGACAATCCCAGAATAATACAAGGAGATATAAAGCATGTCCTCTGGGGGACATTTTTTACAGAAGTAATTGCCCTGAAAACTTATATTTCTTGTGGGTTCTTCTTTAGCCATCAAAAACATACTTGTGGTAAACAAATAGGAACTACATAACTCTCATGGACTTGCTTATCTTTTATCATCCTTCTTAGAATATATAGCTGTTGGTAAAAACAGTGACTATAACCAGTAGTGGGAAGGAGGTCATATGATTGTAAACACACATTACCTGTTATAAAATAATGCAGTTTTGTTGCTGATGATACAGAAATAACTAAACAAAGTACAAAATATAGCACATCAGGAATGATAATAGAACCACATCTGCATGACACAAACTTTGCTTACAAAGTGCTACAGATCTATACTATACTTTGCATCAGTCTGAGTCCATCAGAAAAATAAAATCTCTATTTTAAACATGAGGAAGTTAGTGAAGGCAATTAATTGCATATACAGAGGAGATAAAAAGCCAAGTAGGAGATGGTAAGCCAACCCAGAGGTAAGCAAAAGGAGATATGATCACCTCTGGGGCTGTTGGGACACAGGGAGAAAGAGGAGTTAACAAATCTCAGACTCCAGGGTGGTCTGGAGAAAAGTATAACCATAGGGAGGGCCAGTGCAGGACATATCACCCCAAGTCTCCAGGCTCTCTATTCCCTCCTTTTTCAGTCTCCTGCCAGTGTGTCCTAGTAGCAAGCCTAGCCCAGAACCTGTGGGCAAGGAGAAGCCTGGGAAACATAGTTGCAGGGTCAGCCCCTGAAGAGCAGAACACAGCAGGGAAAGGATGGAGAATGGATCTGAAAGTAAACGAGCAACTTAACAGAACCCTTCTTTTTAATATACTTAATGTAAGATTTGGGCAGGAATCCATGTTCCTCTGTCAATGGAGAAGTTCCTGCTGAGAATAGATGATCCATTTTCAGGGATATTATACAGGGATTTTAGACTTGCAGCAACGAGGCTGAAAAATCTCAAGTTAAAATATCTTCAAATACTGAAAACTATGAAACAGAATGTATCAGATAAAGTGATGAGAAGTTCAAGTATATTAATTTTTTATCAAATAATTGGTCATTTCCTGAGAACCTGCTCTTTATGTGGTTTCATATTGTCTGTTTGGGGGCATTCCAAAGAAGTACAACAAGAGGAGATGGCACCTGCTCTCAAGGAGCCTGAAGACTATTAGTGTAAGTTAACAGTAAAACATAAAACAGTTAGGAAATGAACAATGCAATATCGCAGAAAATGAGATGTTGCATTTCTTGGTGCAAGCATAAAGTACATTAGATTTTCTTAACTTAGCCACTTGCTCTAAAATGTTTCATCTTTCAAGCATGCTTCCAACCAGGATGCAAAATAATACAGTGTTGTAGTAGAATGGATTTGTTACATATGTCTGGATTCAAATCCGGGCTCCACAAATTACTTGTCTTGCAATTTTGAAAAAAAAAAAAGGTGAACGTTCTGTGCCTCAGTTTTCCCATTAATAAAATTGGAATAAAAGAATAGTACTTACCTCATAATATGGTCACAAAGAGGAAATTAGTTCATGTATAAAAAGAACTTAGGTCAGCTTCTGCTACAAGCAAAGTGCTCATTGATATTAACTGTTATTTCTCATGAGCCATTTATAGCATTTCTGTACAGAAGCAAGGATATTTTGAGTTTAGTAAGGAACAGTAGTAGGACAAAACTAATTATTTACCATTTGTCCATGTTGTTGAATTTTATTTTTTATTTGCCTCATCTTTCAGTGGACATGGATATGGATATACACATTTACATACACATATAAACACACATAAATGTATGTCTACACACACTCACACACACATACACACACACACACGTATACCCACACGTGCAATCTCTGAGACTGTAGATAAAGGATAATATGCATGACTGCCTGGTATTATTGCTGTCCAAATCCCTTACCACACTTGATATCATTCTTCTCTTATTGAAAGAGAGGGGAAAAACGTCAATAAATTATTCATTACAGCAATCTGATGATAGCTCAGCAAATAAGAAGGGCAATGGGACACTCCATAAGAAAAATTATTAAAACAATATAATTTGTCACATATAACCTACTTCACACTTTATTATCCCAAGTAATTAATTTTTTCACAAACATATCTCTCTTGCCCAACTTGGTATTTATGTTATTAATCTCCAAAAAGGGTGTATTTTGTGCAGTATTTTTGCCTAAACATCATATTGATTTTTATAGTGAAAGTAAAGTGTTCCCAGATATTAGCTGCTCCAATTGTTGACATTTTAGACTTTTGAGCACATTGACCCAAAAGCATTTTAATATACATGAATAGAACATTGAACTATTATTCTGACTTTTGGGGGGAGTAGGGAAGTATTGGTTAATTTTTAAAAATGTATTTTTCTAAATAGAGTCTTTGACAATAACTTGTGTACTGAGAGCTTTATCAACTGAAAATATTAGTTAATAATTTTTTTCAACTAATGAAAATGTTATTCATTTCTGTATGATATAAATTGTCAAAAAAATAAATAAATAAATTGTCAAGGTAGGCAGACATAAAGAGTTAAAGAACTGTTAATTCATGGGGCTATGAACACTATGCATAATTATGTAATTATAATTCTTTGTGGCCATTATAAAGGAAGGAGACCATAGCCTTTCTCTCAAGCATCCTAAAGCCACGGTAAACCAATTGTTAATAGCATTGAAACATGCCTCATAATTACAAATAGAGACTGCCTTCTAAAAGCATCCTATTAAAGAAAGTGTTGTATGGCACCGCAATGAGAATCACTAACTACAGGCCTTAAATGAAGTCTTTTGACTATTTGCCTTCTGAGGAATTTCGCTAATATCCTACTGTTTTTCAAGCAATTAAAATGCAAATAAACATTTAAGGGTACTAGATTGGGAGCCTAGATTTCAAAAGGATATCACTCTATATTCACTGAAGCTGCTTAGTTTCTTTTAATTGAATGCTTCTTTGTAGATGCACCTTCTGATTTATACTATTCACTTCAGACAGTCTTTTTATTGGCAGATAGACCTTTTGTTTCTGTGTTTATCATGCTAACATCTGATTCTTCCCCCTACTATGGTTGACAAGAAGTGTTCATTAAAAAAAAGTGAAATTGTGCTGTGCATCATCTCAAAGTTGCAGATTTAAAATCCTAATATTAGGTTTAAGAAATCTCTCCAGGATGCATTGAAGAAAGAGGCATTGATGTTTGCTTGCAGATAAAGAAATAGCAGCAAGTTACTGTTTCATCGTTTTCATCAACTAACTCTTCACCCATGAATAAATGTATGATAAAGTACATTAATCTGTGAAAAAGGACTTCTTAACAAAGAGATATCCAGATGGTGCTATGTCAATCTAAATGCTCCTAATGGAATTATGCGATGCTTCTGCAACTGATGTCAAGGTATTTCATCTCATCTTGTCTGCAAATAGGCTGGTATTATCTCAGACTGTAATTATAAAAGCTACCATAATTGTTCAAAGAGTTGATAATGATAAAATTCCTTTCATAACTCTCAGAATTGGTAACAGAGAAACTTGCATTTCATGATATTTGTCAGAAAATGATATTGCAGGTCAAGTACAATCCTCATATATAGTTTCATTTTATCTTTATTTCGCTTCACAGTGATACAGGAGACACAGAAAGACATACTATCACATAGGATGTTTTACATTAAAATGTAACAAGAAAAAAGATTTTGCATCTTTTTTTCTCATTCTCTTCTCAATACAGATCTCTCCCTATCATCTCTAATATTCACCAGTTAGAAGAAGTAGACATGTGATTATAAGATTTATTAATAGTTTGGGAGGTCAGAAGTGGTACATTGAGACTGGGTCTCTCAAGCAAATTTTCATGAGACTCAAGAGGAGCCATTGGATCTGAGATTAGTTTCTCCATATTTGTATCAGCAAAGGAGAATAGTTTGTCAGAAGTTATCTAATTACAGATGTACTGGAAAGGAAGAAAGAACAGCAAACAGTTCACATCCTGTTCAGATCACTGAATGGCTTTGTTTACACATAAGTTGAGGTTGAACATCTATAACTAGATTTTCAAGGCCATGAAGGGATCAGAATATGCCACCCCAAGATATGTCATTTTGGCATAAAGATTATTTTGAGCTAAAGACAATTGGGAATCAACAGATGCAAGAAGAATTCTCCGCCCTTCCCTTAATTGCCTAAAAGCAGGGCATAAATTTCCCTTTGTGAAGGTTAACCCTGTACGAGGAAAATAAGAGCACTGTTATCATCGGAGATGGAGTCGACACTGAGATTAGTTTACATAAAAAGACCTTACTAACATAATCCTTATCTTCCATGAGATCCCCCACATATTTCCTAGTCACTCTCCATGGTTTATCATCCCTTGAAGCCCAAACTCCTTTTCCTTGTTAAAATGCTATGTAAGTCCCCAAATCTAACCACCTTTGAGTTTCATTTTTTTCTATGAACTTTTGTGCTCATAAAATATTAACAAAAATTGTTTGCCTTTTTCTCTTATTAATCTGTCCTTTGTCAGTTTAATTCACAGGTTCCAATGTAGTAAACCCAAGAGGGTAGAGGAAAGATTTTCTTCCCCAGCAGCCATTTACTTACTATCTAATCACCTATAGTATTTTCAGATTCACCACTTATAACTCACTTACTGCAATCCGCTGCTCTAGGCAACACAGCCTACTGGTGTCCTGCCATTTCTTGCCTGCGGTCTGGGTAGCCTGTAAATTCTAACTCCTGTAGTTTACCTGTGCTTCTTCCTTTGTCTGGCATGCCCTCGATCTGAATCTTTCAAATTGTAGTTTAAATATAACTCCTTCATGCGGCTTTCCCTGCCTCCTCTATACAGAATGACTCAGTTTTCTGAATACCAAGAGGAAACTTGGTCATTTCCACTCATTTACACATGACATGTGTTGCCTTGTAGTATTGTTTTTCATATGTGCCTCCTCATTTTATATTCCTGGAAATCAGTAGCCATGCTTTACAGTTCTGTATGCCCAGTGTTTGTACAGAATCCAAAACTCAGATGGTATTCAGTAAACATTCAGTACAAGTGAATACCAGTTGATTTGCCACATTAGCCCCATTAGGTTAAAATTTGGATGCCCTTAACTTTCAAAAGCATTACTCAGAGACTGTTTGAAAAGACAGAGATTTTAGCATTATGGCAGGTCCAGAATATTGTACTGATAGAGCAGAATATGTCACATTACCTAAGCTGATGATTGGTATGAAATGGATCTGTAAGATAAAATGTGTGCCTGACTCTTATAGCCACCAATTGATAAAATTATAAGATATTAATATAAGTTGTTTATAACATGGAAATTAACATCATGAAGTGCTCTGAGGGATATTTTTCATTCATTTATTCATTTGTTTATCCATTTATTTGATAAGCATTTATTGGGCCCTATTTCTGGGACTGGGAATATAAGGTTGTCATAGACCCTCCCTTTGAGGAGTTCAGTCTGAGTCAGTCTGGAGCCAGGTTAAACTTTTATTTTTAGTGCATCAGTGCAAATATAGTGAAAAAATGATGTTGAGGTAGAGCTGCAAGATTATATCTTTAAACAAAAGGACAAGAGAAAATCCACTTGATTGGCACAAGAAGGACTACCAAGATATAATCAGCAAATCCCAGAGGAAATGCTTCTCAAAAATAAATGAATATAATGACTGCACATGTTGGAAACAAGAGGAAATTCATTCATTAATTCAGGCTTATTGAATGCCTATAAAGAACAAAGCACCGTGTCATCCACTAGGTGGGAATGAAGCAGGGTTCTCTCTGGGTAGCAATAACATCCTAGTGGTAAATATACACACAAATACTCAATTATTTAATAGCAATTACGAAAAGTACTATGACACAGATGTATTGGTTGTTATGGATTCATACAAAATGGGGATGTTGGTTGGCTAGGGAGTTGTGGTTAAGTTGAGATCTTAAAAACAAGAGTAGGGGTTAGATAGGTATGTGAAGGTGAGAGGATGGCAACAGCATTCCAAACCAAAGGAAGAATGTGTGTCCAAGGGAGGAAGGAAACTGGCCTATTCCATGTTAACTGGATTTCTGTCACTGCTGCCAGTTCCATTTTCATTCTAGAGATCACCAGATGGGTAAGAAGTTTGCTGAAGCAAATCACTATGAGGTGTTTGTCTCATGAGGCCATTCCAGGGAATAACGTTTTTGAAATGAATAAAAATAAAAGTTGAACGTAGGCATTTGCTTTATTGCCTTAATTCACAACCTGGCTGAGTCACACTTGCTTTGGGAACCATAATTTTGAATTTCTGGACTTGAATGTATTTTAAAAATTCTCTTCACAAATGGAAGGTGGGAAAAAGAAAAGTGTTAGATGTAAGAGCCAGACACACAAATAGCTGCTTGAGAGGGAGCATGACTTAGTGTCTCTGAGGGAACTAAACTCAATTCTCAGAATCATGTTTAAAATATCAGCTGTGACACAATGTTAGGCTAACCCAGAAGAAAAAGTACTGGGTTCTTTCACTGCCTGGGCCATATATTGGCCCAAAGTGTCTTTTTTTGCCACAATTCTTTTTAAAACTTCATTCTTAGAGGTAGAGAAAAACTAGGAATAGAAAACTGGAATACATTTTAAGAACATGATCTGAAGTAATTATACTTTATAAATAAAATCTATAAATTTAGACTAGACATATGAAAAGTAAATTCATGGACAGAGACTGTCCATAATAACATTGGATTCCATATAAAATTCATTCAAGTAATAAATCAACTTAGATTCATCTGAACAAAACTTTAGCTCAAAATATTGACATAATATTATTAATCATAATATTTATAGCCTGCAATAAATTATCTACAGAATATTTTAGTATCACACCTAAGACATATAATCATTACTAATACTATTAAAATGTTTTATGTTTTTCTATACCTTATTAAAATATTTCATAATAAAATTATAAATAGAATATAGTCTCATCAAATTATTAAGGCCTCCATTTCTCTGTATTAATGTAAATATTTATTTAATTTCTCAAATTGCATTTAAACTAATATAGTTGCTTTTAAAAATATTTTTCTCAATTTCTGTAACACAGTAGCTAGCTTTAAAACATTTGAAATTTTATACATAGTTAAAATTCTATAAATTACATCAAGCTTTAATCATAACATTAGGCTGCACAGAGAAAACCTTTTGGCTATTAAATGATAAATTATAAGCCATTTATATAATAAACCATTTATAGTATAAAAAAATGAAAATATTATTTAAATATTAAATTTTTGAAAAAATACTATTTTATAAATCAAAATATGAAAATGCTTCATCTACTCATTCTTTTGACAAATATCTACAAAGTACCTATTCTGAATGTTGGAAATATAGACAGTAGTGATCCTTTTCATATCACAAAAGTGTCTGGATTCTAGTGGGGAGACAGGCAGGTCTACTTGAAAATACTAAGATAATTGCCATGGTGACCTAATACAAAATCTGTTGGCAGAGTCACGTGCATTCTACCTTTCCCTGGGAACCCAGGAAGACTTCCTAATATGGAAGGACATGTTGTAATTTTAAATTGAGGATGATGATTAGCAAGAATTTCTTAGGCAGACTAAGAAAGAAAGGACATTCCACATGGAGAGACTGCACTCTACTTAATGATGGAGGCATGACAGAGTATGTAAATTCAAAAAGCTAAATGTGTTAGTATGTGCCAGGGTTTTGAAGAGAGAAGGTGGAAGAGTTGGTATAGGAGAAAAGACAAAAATCCAGATGCTAAAGTTAATACTATGTTCTTTGAGTTTCTCCAGAAATAGTACTTAAGCAACAGATGGAAATGCAGTTAGTTTATTTTCTACATAACTCAGAAAATACTCTTAGGAGAGTGAGGAAAATAGGTAGGAAGGAAGATGGATAATTACACATTTATTATCAAGCTTGTTAACATTCAATCTCCTTAATCCTACTGGGGAACTCAGAAGGTAGTGTAAAAAACAGGCTTCAGAGTCATCCCACTCAAACAGGCAAATGGAGCCACAGCATTATTTATACACCAATTGCCTTTGGTCACTTACTGAAAGCGAGTATTAATTCACTGATACTTCCAACCTACCACACAAGGCAGCAAAGCAGCCTCCAGGGGCTAAATAAAGCCATCAGGCAAAGAAATGCAAATACTGGGAGTTGAAAGTTCACCTCCGTGCACTTAAGCAGTAAGTACAAGACATAGGGCACCAACAGCTTCATGCAATTAAACTTCTGTTTTGTTTGTAAATCATGGGATGCTTACAAAGGGCATCATGTGGGAGAGGTTTACTGTGGCTTGCTGAAGTCAAACAGCCTGAGTTGAGTCCTGACCCTGTCTGTCACTCATTAATTGTGTGAACTTGAGAAAGTTGGTTAACTTCTGTATGACTTAGTTTTCTCATCTGGAAAATGGAGATAGCTACCTCACAGGGTTGAGATTAGCATACATTGAATGAATCTCTAAGACGGTGAGAAGAGTGAAGTATATAATAAATGCCCAGGAAATGAGGATTATTATTATAATAAAATGATCAAGAGATTTTGAGCATGAGAAGCCATGATCAGATTTTGTGTTCAAGGGGTCACACTGAGAGTACAGTGTAGAGGATAGTGATGACAGAGCATTGAATTTAGGTAATTCCATTATGAGGGAAAGAAAAGAATAAACTAATAAGACATTTTAAGAGTGACATTTGATTGTCTGCAATGGGGGTTTTTGACACGTGCAAGAGATTAGATAGAACAGATTTGGAGGAAGTTAACGAGTCCAGGTTTGAACAAAGTCGATTCTGCCCTCTCTTCCCAAAAATCAAAATATCTGTCTGTATGGAACTCTAAGAAGATACATTAATAATTAATTTAGGACATAAGGATATTGTTGAAGACATTTTATGAGCAATTATATTCAAAGAGAAAAATATATACTCCATTTCCTCAATGATGAGCCAGGAGATAAGCCCTCATTTCATGTTATTGCATAAAAAGGCACACTATTTAAAAAAAAAAAAGTGGTGAAAACCTATGGAACTGTAAAATTATGTAATGGCAAAAGGTGTCTCATGCTCTATTATACAAATATTTCAAAGATTTTATTTTTGTCAAATTCTGACATATCTTCTGACAACATAGAATCAATCATTTCTAGTCTATATTTATATAAAAAGCTCTCAAAATTCTCTAGTTTCTATGTCTCTTAGTAACTTTGCTACTTTACTCAATAGTAATCTTTTTCTTTTTGCTTGTCTAAATTCATGACTAATGAACTCAAGAGAACATTAGATATAGAAATTACAAAGTTGGAATGCCATTGTATTTTTTGACAATCCCTTTAGACTTGGGGTAAAGTAATGATAGCCTTGGTTTGTTTACTGTATTTCTTGGTTATGTTTTGTTTCATGTGATATATTTGGTGAAGGAGACACTGCAATAAAGAAAAAGCATGATGGTAGGATGTTAGTCCATCATTATTTTGTTGATAAGAGTATTCTTCTACTTGAAACAAAGGAGCTATGCTGGATAATCCCTTTCATTTGCAAAAATTCTAATTCCAAAGGATCTAATGAAAATGGTGAGGCAAGCTGGAATTTAAACTTTGGCTCCACCACTTCAACTTATTCACTTTATTATTCTAAATGGTTTTTCTCCTTGTAATTTCAATGATATACACATTTAAGCTTAACTGTAATTTAAAATAAAGCAACTTGCTAAAAGAATGAATCAAAGATGCCTTGTAATTATGTCTTATAATGATTCACAAGGCATAGTCCAGCTTTATATCATAGTCAAAATAATTATGATTATAGAATAAATGTTAAAAGCCTTTGTTTTCTTTGGCATTAATTTTTCAGTTGAAAACAAAAATAGTACTTGTCCTGTAAAAATACTGATGTAGGGGAGACTGAATACCCCACTTAGCATTTTTATGATTTCAATCTTCCTTACAATCTTTGGAAGATGAACTTGAAGATTGAAACTATTTAAGATTTAAAAACATGTATGTAAGTTTTAGTTTTATAAAATTAAATTATTGGTATTGAATTTTTGATGAATTGGACAATATACACATAAAGGATAGGTGTAGAATATGGAATTTTCTTCCACATTCAATACATTATATCCTCCCCCATTACACATTTCACCCAGTCATGCTTTTCAACACTGTGAAATCCACCAGGTAAACACAATACTTATGTTAATGAACTCACAAGGGGTGTTCATTTTTGTTGGCCACACAGAAAGCCAATTACTGAGACAACAATGATTGTCAAAGAAGAAAGGATTTATCGCAGGAGACTCATCAACTGGGAGGTGGGAGGTATGGATGATGTACTGCCTCAAATCCAACTCGACGACCAAGAGAGTCAGGGGGTTTTCTGGAGGTGAAATGGATAATGCATGAGGGGAATGAGCATCATTACATGTTTGGGGTGGAGTGCAGGTCATGCAAGCACAGTGAGAAATCATGCTATTAATAGTACATACATCCCATGATCAAAAAATGGCAGATAAATCCCTCCTAGGGTGGGAATTTTAATAGTATAATGAGCTAGGGGTTAACATTCATGATTCTTGCAGGTGGGAAGCAGGGAATAGGCTGCTCAGCAGGTCCTTAGGCATGATCTGCAGTGGAGTGTTGCTTATCTTGGGTTCTCTGGACAAACAGGTGGTGTAAGGCTTTGTATAATAGTTATCTTGTGACCATGAGGAGATTCTGCTGTTTCTGGGAGAAAAAACTCAAAAGGAATGCATCAGTACAACAGAAAGTTACAAAGTTTTGGTCAGCAAATCTTACTGAGTCTGCTAAGCTATTTTTTTTTTTTTTGTCCCCTTTGAAACTTCAGTTCCTAAGTTACTGGTGTTCAGATAACACTTATTGTCTGTGAGATCAACAATTCAAGGCCACTTAGAGCAGCCAGCTCTAGCCACAGTGTGCCATTTTTTGATCATGGGATGTATGTGCTAGCATGATTTGTCACTGTGCTTGCATTCCCTGCACCCCACCCCAAACATATAATGAAGCTCACTCCCCCTATACGTTATTCATTTCACCTTCAGAAAAAAACCCTGACCCTGTTGGTCAGGGAGGTGAATTTGAGCCAGTCCATAATTCCCACCTCCCAATTGATGAGTCTCTTGCAATAAATCCTTTCTTCTTTGACAATCATTGTTGTCTCAGTAATTGGCTTTCTGTGTGGCAAGCAAAAGTGAATACCCCTTGTGGGTTCATTAACACCTATACACCTAACATTAGGCATTCCTTTGTTTATTTACTTCCCATATATATCTCCAGCTGTACACACCTTTTCCAAAAGAATAATTCATAATAATCAATATATTATCAAGAAAACAAAGCAGCATGTAGAAAGTCCTGGCATGTTATTGCGTGTCCGTACATATCTATATTCTAAAGCAATAGTTTACAAATTACTTTTCAATCTTACATAAACCACAATGCAGAATAGATAAAAATAAATATTTTATTATTAGAAATGTTATAAACTCAAATTATTCTAAAATCAGTCCTAAAGAATACCAAAGATGCTTAAAGAACAAAAATGCTTTTTGTGGTGTTTATAGTTCACAGTTTTACTTCAGCCTCAATATTCTTTTTTTTTTTTCTTTCTTCCTTCTTTGGTTATCCAACACAGCAAAAATTTTAGTTCATGTGCTGAAGTTTTTACAAATATTTACTTTTTGAATAAATTTCTGACCTTCCAATGTCAGAACTCTCCTCTGATAACAGAGATGGCAGAAGAAAAAAGTTAATCCAATCAAATGACTACGTTAGGGGGCTCCAATGTGTCAATCTTTGTTACACAACCCTTAAGCGAGTGGAATGTGTGTTTTATAAAAGTGGGTATTTTTAAATAGATTTTTATTACAGATTTTTAGCATGCATTTACATATTTAGAATTTAGAATAAAATATCTGGGAAATTTCTGAAATATTTACAAGAGCTCTTAGATTTCTCCTTACATTCTACATGGAGTTTGGAAATGAGTAGTCTGAATAGAATAATTTTAATGAAAATGAAAAGCTCTATTCACAAAACTCTCAGCTTCTCTACCTCACACTAATCTATATTTGTGGCACCATGTACATTTTTGTCTACTTCTAAATTTCATCTGAGTAAAAGAGGTCTCTCTCATTCTCAGGATCATCCTTTCACTTTTGCTCTAATCTCACCCCATTTTCTTCTCTGTAAGACCACCACAGTCATTTTTGCCTTCATTCCCTGACCCTCCAACCCTCCCCATTTGCCTGTTTATTCTCAGTTAGCAAATAAATTCACGGTTCCTAAAATAATGACAGAAATCCCCCTACAATTCTTTACCCTAATCTAGTTACTAGACTATAGCTTTACTTCCTGTCCATCAAAATGCTTTTAAAGTGTAGTTCTACATTCAGGTTTGCCATTCATTCTTGTTTTCACTGCTCAATCCATAGCAGTAGGGCTTCTGAGCACATCACTGTAAAGAAAATCTTCTGTCTGTAAGATTGTCAGTGACCTTCTAATTTCATTTTCTATGTAAATCATTTCATTTGGTTGATTCCTTTGAAAAACACACAAAGCTTTGATTTCTCTCTTCATGAATTTCTTTCCATTTTGGGCATGTGTGGACCCATCAGTTTCTGAATCTCTTCAGACCTTTTTGCTAGCTTTCTTTGATGCCTTCAAATGTTGCTCTGTCTCTCTTTTCAGAAATGAGTTTTGTGGAGTTTTAGCCCTTGACTTCTCTGCTTATTCTTACATGTTCCCTGGAGGATGTCTCTTATATCCATAGTTTCAATAGTGCCCTATAAATGAGTGACGCCAAAATATTTATCTAAAATCTTAATATTTTTTTCTGAGCTCAGGCAAGTGTTATGGAACATATTATTTGACATTTTTTTTAGCAGAACTTTAAAATAACAATGTCCAATATGTGCTTTATTAATTACCCCACTATCTCTGTCTCTTTGCTTTCCCCATTTGGTTGCTTGTACCCATAGCCATCTAGTTGCCCAGAGCAGAAACCTGAACGTTGTCACCTCAACTCCTCTTTCCTCCTCAGTTCCCCCAGTCCTCAAATCCAATTGATTCTACACCATAAAGGTTCATTAATTAATCTGCTCTATTATTTTTCTACTACTATGGCTTTAGTTCTTGCCTAGATTATTGCAATAGAATCCTGGATAGTTTCTCTATCTCCAATTTCTTCATACTTTTCACTCTTCATACTGGTATTCTTCTTGTCACCTTCTTTCTGAAAAAAAAAACCCTATTGTCTTGTTCCTGTTAGACTATAGAATGAAATATAAATGTTTTAACACAGCATTTAACACACATTATAACCTAGTTCCAAGATGCTGATCCTGCCTGCTGCAGTGCTTATCCACTTGTTACATAGCATACTGAACAGTCATATAAAATCACCATTTGTCATGAAAATTTCATGAAAGTTTCAGTTAGAAAGGATGAATAAATTGTGGAGATCTGTTGTATGGCATGGTGAATGTAGTTAATAGTAGTGTTTTATATACTTGACAATTGCTAAGAGAGAGTAGATTGTAAATGTTCTCACCACACACAAAAAAAACAAAAAAAAATAACTATGTGAGCGATAGATGTGTTAACTATCTTGATTGTGATAATCATTTCAAAACATCAATTGAGCATTGTAAGTACATACAATTATTATTTGTCAATTATACCTCGATAAAGCTGGGGGAAAGTTTATGCCATTTTCAGAGATATTAAGATGTGAAAATTAAACTTAATTAAATTTGTTATTGTTCTTCCTCAATTAAGCTAACTAATTTACCAATCTCATTCATTAACACATTTTTTACCCTCTGCTTGGTATACCTATTCTCTCTTACCCAGTTTGAGAATATCATTTCATTCTCAAGACCCAGTTAAAATGGCATTTCCACTATGAAGATATCTTTGTAAATATGTTATGGCAAATAAAACTTATATATCTTTTGGTTTACATGTTATGCCTTCTGATTATCAGTTAGTTATTATCTAATTATATTATTATTATAATTATAACATATTCTATTATATATACATAATTTTAATTCAATTATTAGTTATCATACACTCTATTAAACACTAATTCAATTAAATTTAAATAATTGATTCTTTTCTTTATTAAACAAATACTTTCTGAGTTCTGTTATATGTTAGCTACTCTGTTAGGCACATGAGTAGTAGAAAATCTAGCATTACTTGTTTGCCTTAATGTTGGCTAACACACTTCTTGTTAGTACTAGAAATGGGATAATTATATAATATATAATGTTGATCTTACAAACTAGGACACTTTTGAGTATGAAAAAAGGCCCTATTTTTAATCACATTGTTTACATGCACAAAGGGTAAACCAGGATGTGTGATCACTGTCTTAGCTGGTTTCTCCAGAAAACAACTTTAGGCAAAGGTGATATGCTTATACTTTATAAAATATCCCAGTGAGCAAGAGTGAGGAAAAGTGGTCCTGAGGGAGGGAAGGGCAAGAGAGCTAATAAGAATATACATTACCTAGCTAGTCACTCAGAATTAAGTGTGACCGATTGCTCAGTTCTGTGTGACTGTCTTCTGGAAGACAATAAGCCTGCACTTCTCAAGACATGCTATCCTGCCGAGGAAGGGAGAGATATCATATTTACCCTGCATTTCCCAGTTGCTCATGTGCGGATATGGAGTGAATTCCTGGTATCTCAAATTTCCAAATCAATAGAGAAGCCTCTGCCCAGAGGTGAAAAAACCATGGTGCATGACATTTTCAGGTTGTCCTGTATGGAGTTGCTCAGACACCTCAGCATTAGTTCCTATGTAATTGAGGCTGGAATAAGTACCTAAAATCCCAAGGGATAAATGAGGTTAGGAGGATGTGAACTACACATAGGAGGCATAGGCTACAGTCAACCTACTTTAAAAGAGTAAAATGAGTGAAAAATGTCTTTGAGTCTTAAGATTTAATAAACTATTTCCAATATGAGATTACTCAAAATTCTGAGATATCAATGTATAATGAAAACTTGTGTAGTATCTGCACATTTATATGATTTATATGTTATGACTGTCCTTTATTCATATCACAATACACATACTTGCATTAAAATATATCTCAATGGAAAAATAATAGTCTTACACTCTCTATTTTTCATAATACCTATAACCTAAGAAAGATACAAAAAAGTTCCTATAAACAAATTATGTAAAAACATTAAGTGCAAATATTTAGTGGAGATAAAAAAAAATAAATGAACATAACAACCATACAGCTCCAAATATGTAGATATCTTTTGGAAAAAATTAATATGTATTAACCTACTTTACTAACCACAGCTAAACCAATCAGTGGTGGAACTAGGTGCCATCATACTTTGTGAGCCACAATCCAATATTAAAGCTGCAATATTTTAGTTTAAGTTGAAAATTTGAGGTTTTAGAGACAATAAAAACCTCTTCAAAAGTTGTGTTGATATTGCTGGGTAATGTACAGTTCAACAATACTGATTATGAGTAAAAAAGCTTCACGTACCAACTTTAGTCAATTAAAATGAAACAGCATTCTACTTTTTTGTGTTATTGTTTTAAAAAATGCATATCTGCTTTAACGGTTCAACTTTGCTAAAGGAACACACTGGTATTTTATTGAAAATAATAAGTTTATCAGGTAATAAGTGACATTCACAAATACATTAATAAGGTAAAATTTATCAATATTGTTCTGACACTGGTATTAACTAGCTGGGCAACCTTAAGTATGTCTTTTATCCTTTCTGAGCTGCAGGCTCCTCATTCATCAAATGGGAAAAAAATAGTTTGCAAACGTTTTCATAACACATTTTTTGATCTTCCCAATGTAAGGTATCCCCATTTGAAAAATATCATTGTTGCATTTACTAGAAATAAAATAGTCCAGTTAGATGACACCCAGTGTTTTTCTTGTTCCCTGCTAAGCATTTATTCAAACTACTTTTGTAGTCATGTGAAGCTGAAGCGAGCTCAGATGACATCCATTCAAGGGAACTCCAATGGGAAGAAATCCATAGATAGGTTCACTATGCTCAGTCATTTTTCCCATCAGTTAAACTTGAGGTCCTGTGAACCTTACCACTTGCAATATATTTAATTCATTAGTTTAATTCCAGGATATACAGTATAGTTTTAATAAAGTTACTGTTTTAACAACATGGAAAGTACTAACACTGTGAATGACATCAAAGTTAACTTTGATGTCTAGGCCATAAATTTTGTCATATCTGAAATCAAGATGTGAGTCATAACTGAAAATATCTGACAATTGTCATTAGCATTTTTTCTCAATGTGAACATCTCTGATATCAGTATTTGGCTCATAATTAATGGTCTTTAAATTCAATGAAATATGGGTAATATGATTTGAAGTAAGGTTTTGACTCCTAAACACCTTTTCGTGAAGAAAAAAAAAAGTTTGCTAATCCTTCATATTTTAAAAGATTTTGTTCACCAAACATATTAAATTTATGAAGTAGTAATTAACATATTTTCTTTTTTCAGTTAATACAAGGATGTAATGACCAATCAAATCTTTGGATTATAATAAGATAGCCAGTGTTACCATACTAGGTTGAACAATTTCTACCATTTTGGCATTTTGCTTTGTTGTAGATAAATATATGATTTATATTCAGCTTTTTGAAAAACCAAAAATAGCTCAAAGGCTGTCATTACTATTTCATGGACCCCTAGGAGACCAAAGACAGCATGTTGGGAATCACCGTACTAGAAAAATACACATTTCTGAATTATAATAAGTCCTCATGTGGTTTTACAGATTAATAAATTCTGTGCAGGCCCATGACATAGGACTTCTTTATTTTCATTTAGGTTGGATTGTTATACTAATAAGGAAATGTGAATACTCTGTAAATCACATATATTTAGAAGGCATTTTATACTGTTTAGAATGTGTAGGAGTCTAAAATTCTAAGAACTCGTAGGACTTCAATAGAAATAGTTGAAGGATATTATAAAGATAGAATGATGCTACATAATATTCTATCATATGCTTATTTCAAAATCTCAGTTTTGAAGTTTACATTGTTCATACGGTAATAGTAAAAAAGCCAACTAGTAACTATATACAGTATATATCAATTTTGTTTTTAAAAAGGGATATATATGTATATACGTGTATATAGTGTGTGTATGTATATGTGTCTATATTAAATATATATAAATATAAATATAAATGAATAATTGCAGTAAGAAAATATAACAAAATAGCAACAGTAAGTGGTGTATTTGCATATAAGTATTTATTATTTTCTTCTTTATACTTATATTTGCATGATTATATATAAGAAGCATATGTACTTTTATATTTAGAATATAATAAGTATTATTAACAGATTACATTATAGGAAAAAAAAGATTCCACTGTGACTCTCCGTTAGGAACTGCTCACCACTTTCTCCTTGTCAAATGATATGGTTTATTCCCTTAAGGCAGAACATACTTTTCTTGCTAAATGGCAAGTCCTTTCCCACAGGCAGACTGCTTTATACTTTGGCTTGACAGATTTACTCTCTGTTGACACCCAAATTAATTTAAACATGCAGCATAGCTGATGATTAAAATATGATTTCACAGAATCAGAAGTTCCTTGAGGTAAGAAGGTACCGTTAATCCAATCTATCTCTATGTTTCCATGTTCTTTGCATATTTTTTGTGCTCAATACTAAATCTTTGGAAATACTCAGTAAAAAATTTTGGTTGCTATGACATGCCATTTTAGAGTTATGAAATTGATCTTGTATTTTTAAAAATTTTTTAATTTTATAAAATACTTTATATTTTTTGATGAAAATTCATAAACACTTCACAATTCAGGCATCTTAATTATATCTGTATAATTTAATTCTTTTTATACTATAACTTATAAACTCATCTCATCAATTACCTTATAAAATAACTATATAGAGTATTTCTAGATAATTTGAAATAGCCTATCTTATGAATTATTATAAATGTTCGAATTTATAACCCTTGAAATTTGGCATGGAGTGGTGGTTAAACACATAGGTTCTGGAGTTGGATTGGCTATGTGTAAATCCTGGCTTTGCCACTCATTAGCCAGGTGACATCCACTTAACCTCTCTGTTCTTCAGTTTCTTCTTTTGTAATAGAATTTACTTTGTAAGTTTTTAATTCAGATTAAATTAGTTATTTATAAAGCATTTAAATGACTAAAACATCGTATTTATTAAATAATGTTCACCTGATTTATAACAAAGGTGTCAATGAAGTTCAATATAGAGAATACAGTCTTTTCTATAAGTGGTGCTGGAGCAATTGAATATTCATGTGGAGAAAAAGAATTTTAATCCCCTATCTCATGCCATAACCAAACATTAATTTGAGATGAGTTATATATCTAAATATAAAACATAAAACTATATAGCTTCTAGGAGAGAATATAGAAAAAAATCTTCATGGTCTTGGTGTAGACAAGAGCTTCTTAAACAGTACACCATAAATACAAGCCATTAAAAAAAAACATGGATAGATAAGACTTAACCAAAATTTAGAACTCCTGGTCATCAAAAATACACAATTAAGAAACTAAATGGACACACAACACATGGGATAAGATGTTGGCAATACGTATAACCAACGAAGGATTTAAATCCAGAATATATGAATCTGTAATAAAAAAAGCATACAATATAAACAATAAAAGCACACAATATACAATGAAAGCATACAAAAAATTGACAAAACACTTGACAAGTGTTACCTCACGACAGAGGACAGCAAAGTGACCAATAAACATCTGAAAAAGTAATGAAGGTCTGTACTCATCAGAAAACACAAAACAAAATCCAATGAGATTCCACTACATACTCACCAATATGACTGAAATTTAAAAGATCAACAATATCAAATGTTGGTAAGGCTATCGAGCAGCTAGAATTCTTATACATTCCTGGATGGAGTGTGTGGTAGCCATGAAGTTTTGCTTCATAAAACACTAACTATAGTTATCTTAAGCAGTAAGGGCCCCAGCAAGCTGTCCCCCGAAATCCTTTGCTATATTTGCACTGAGGCTACGTCTCCCATGGGCTGCTTTCACCATGGCGGTCTGAGATTTGGCCACTCAATCCCTCCTTTCTATCCTTTACTAGGGCTTCAGACTTATACGGTCCCTTGACAGCTCTCTCAGCCTTTCTAAGTTTCTCCCCACAAGTACTTTCTCTAATAAAATCTTTGTATATTTAGTTCCATTGTAGCGTCTGCCTTTTGGAGGACCTGTACTAACACAAAATGTAATATGGCATGCCTGTTTGGAAAAAATGTTTGAAACTAAACCCAATGGCCAAGTACTTCCATTATTATAAAATATAAATCCGAAAGAAATGAGTGCATATTTTCCACAAAACGACAAGAAGCTCATAGCAGTTATATTGATATAACCCTGAACAGGAAGCAACCCAGATTTTCTTCAGTAGGAGAATGAATAAACTGTGATAAATTCAGAAAAAGAAGTGTAACGTAACAATAAAAAATAAACTTCTGGTGCTTTTGAGTCTCAACAATATCTTGTGGAGTGAAATAAGCAAGACAAAAGAATATATACTGTGTTATTCTGTTTATATGAAGTTCAATAGCAGATAATACTCATATATAACAGTCATAAAAGTCATAAAATGTCATACAAAATGTACTTTATCTGGTTGGTGATTACGCAAGAATATGCATGTAAAATTATACTCCAATATGTGTAAAAATTATTGAACCAAATATTTAATATTACATCACCTTATGTACTTTACTGTAGGATTTCTATCCCACAACTACAAAGTTAAAAATTTAAATAGTAATACATTTATTATGACATATGCATATAATTAGAAACTAGTTTTCCTGTTAAATCCCTGCTTCTATAGGTTGTTTGCCACTAAAATATTTTTTTCTGAATTATTATTCATCTCTTAAAATTTTGCTTCCTAAAGCTGTTCATTTGAATATACATGAAGGAAAGGAATGAGTTGGTGAAACACAGGTAAAGAAACTGCCCTGAGAAAAAAGGTTGTGTCAGGAGTTTCTCTGGAACCCTTGTGCCAAGCAGGAAAGCCCAGGATTTGTTCTAGCAGGCAGATCCGGTAAAGATATTTTTGGCACAGCACTCATCTCAAGCTACAGGGAATTGTACCTCATTCAAATAAGAAGCGTCTGCATGACGTAAAGTGACAATCATTGAAGAAGTAGTGGAAACGTCATTCTGTCTTTCAGCTGCTATAATTGGGTAGCTATATTTTTGGGAAAAAAATGTGTTTAGCTTCCTTCCTTATGGCTATTGTCAATTTTTTTTTCTTAAGAGCTAGACATGTTTTTGTGCTTGAAATGATTCTAGGATTTTTTATTTTTTACTAGATATAGGGTTTAGGATTTTTTTTCTTTTCTTCTCTTTATTGTTTTAGAACACTGCTACTGAAGAGAGGTTCTTAATTTTACACAAAAATTTTATGTAATATTTATACATGCCTTCTTCTTATTAGTGTAAGCAGTTTTCTACTTAATGCTGGTTCAATGTGTGGAAATGACAATAAAAGATCATTACTGTGAGTATACTTTCAGAGAAAAGACCACTGTAGTTATTAAATAAACTTGCTATAAAAAGGCCTCTTTTTATTTGGATATTGAATTTAAAATCTTGCAGGGTAATGAGTTCTTATGAATTGTGTATAATTTATTAGTTTTCTTTGAAAAATGTGGGACCGGGAATGACTATGCACAGATTCTTGATTTTTATCCTACCTCTGCTATAAGATTTACCTACTGAGTAAATCTTAACAGTTTGTATAAAAGGAGCAATAACCCCCAGGAGAATATGGTCTACCTATTCATGCCAAGGATGTTGCATTTCTCACAGCCATAAGGAAAAGAAGAGATTTGGGATTGGAGGAAAGCTTAAGGCAATGATTCTCAAAATGTGCTCTGGACTTTCCTCTTAATTATGTGAGTGTACTATTTTAAAATTCAGGTTCCCGCTATCCCTCCCAACACAAACAAGTAAAACCCATGGGCATGAAGCCTGGAAATCCGCATTTTGAACTTGCTGTCCAGGTGATTTTTAAATTAAAGTTTTCGGTATGTTTTGTTTTAGTAAAGATGAGTATGGTTACTGCCATAAAACTATACTTCATTATGCTTCCTAAAATTACTCATCCTATCCTAACAATATACTATGGAGATGTTTGTTAATTAGAATGAGTTTTAGATAACCCTATGTGTTAACATTCTACCATTTACGTGATAAAACGTGAGATATGCTTTGTACTCAACAAGAGTGTTGTTTTAAACTTATCATTTAATGTTATCTACTAATATCTCAGAAATATTACCAAATTAAAAGTTAATCCTAGCATGAGTGTTTGTTGCATCTTATAGTGAAAAGCAATGATTTTAAAAATTATATAAATGAACAAATGTCCCTTTATTATTTACCTAAATATGTTACAGGATACAGAGGAATAAAACAAAAACATCTTCCTTGATGATTTTTTTTTAAAGAACCAGTGAAATGCAACAATCTGAGACTTTTAGCTTTTTCCTACAGACATGATTCAGTTTCATGCCTAAAATCTTAAAATTCTGAATAAACTTAGGACACATTTTAAAATCCAACGTGAATGTGAGAAATGAAGGCAAAACATCGCATTGTAGAATGATATTTCCTTTAGAGTTTGAAGTGGGTACAAGTGGAGCTGTTAAATTTTACCAAATTAAGACGTGAGAGACTTGTCTGTTACAAAGATGCCAGTTCACCTTTCACAGGCAATTGGGGAGACAGCCAGTTTCCTTCTACTCTCTGAATGAAGACAATATAAGCTGGAGAAGGGAACACTTTTGTCTAAGGTTGAAAATTCAGTGCCCTCACCATTTGGGGTACTGATTTGATTATTTAATCTAGAACATATGAGTTTTTGTACTTTGACTAACTTAAAGATGAAATAGTATTATAATAGTAGAGCCAGCTTTTCTTCTAACATTAAAATGTAGTGCAACTCTGATAATGAATAAAAATTCAAGACAGGGTAAGTAGTCAGATCTTTTTGTTAGAGTAATATTTTTAACATAATGAATTCTTAGTAATTATTTATTATTATTATTATCATTATTTAAAGACACATTGAGGAAAAATGCTGATCTGTTGCCCCTCTCCTACTGTTCCTACTGCCCATGAATAGGTAGTAATATCTTGGCTTCACTGACAGAAAATATTATCTATTTCTTTGATGAATTTTTGGGGGGGTCCAATTTTATAGGAAAAGTTAATAAAATAAAAATAAACTTAGTAATTATTAGAAGGGTATTTTGGCATTATGAGGTGAAGTAAAGAGTATCCTTTTGAGAGAGGTCCACATTAGGGTATTGGTTAATATGAATTATAAGAGCTCATGGATATGAAAGTACTTTACATTTATATAAATACTATCTCTAAAAATGTGATTATGAAATATTACACATTTTATATGTTTGTAAGCTCTTATGTATATACATATATTGCATTATATTAAAATATGTTCATTTATAATGTATTGTATATGTATACAAAATTATAAAGCTGTATCTCTGTATCTATCTATAGATATTATAAGACAGATGCTTTCTTATTTGGGAAAGAGTTCCCTTGGAGGATCTGCTACTAGCTCTGGAACCACCCCTACCTACATCTCTAACTTTTAATATATGTCCAGTCTGCTTCAAATCTAGAGTAACTCAGTGGAGTTTGTAAATAGTGCATAGTCACAGTTGTACTACAAATATACTTCAAGCTTCATAAAAATTGGGCTTTCCCGAAGGAAACCAAGCACACAAAGGAAACCTTAATGTTGGCCATAGACCAAGCCTGCCTTCCTCCCTTCCCCACATCCCAATTTTTCAGAACTGTAAAAATCTGTTCTGGCTCCAGCTGCCTCAGGAGCATAGATTTCTCTACCTGGAAATCAAATAGGCATTCTTAGCCATTTCTCAATTTAGGCATTCAGTTGGTAATTCTTTCTTAATTTACCTTCTGTACTGGTTTCAAGACTGAAGAAAATGTAGAGATTAGATTCATAAAACATGCACAGTGTGGCCTAAATAGAATGTTTGTGGCTGTGTGATATTTGATACTATTTGCAAGGCTGGTAATTATAAACTAAATGCTAGAGATCAACATGCTCTTTTAAAGGAAGGGACTAATTGTTCTCATATCATTGATTACAAAGATCTGTTCAAATGAAAAACAAAGCATTTCTACTTGATTTGTCAGACAGGGAAAGAATCTTAGACTTTGGAGCTAAATGTATAATTTTGGCAGATGGACCTGATATGAACCTGAGTCCTGATTCTATCATTGACAGTTGAATGGACCCTGGGTAAGTGACTTAGCTCCTATAAGCTTCAGAATCTTCACCTGTAAAGTGGGAATAATTCATTCAAAATTTACTCCAACATCCTGTACTCTATTCAAGACCTGCCAAGCACATGGTGACAGTATCTACTTCACAATGTTGTTGCGAGGACTCAAAGAGATGATAGAAAGTGTGTTTTTGAAATAGGGTCTGGTACATAAAAAGGCATTCAATAAATGTTCACTAAAAATGTTTTGTTGACTGTTCTCTCCCTTTAAGTAATTTTTTTTGTTTGAATCATGTTCATTACATAAAAAATTTCATACAGCTTAGTAGTTAAAAATAGGTGGACTGATTGGAGTGAATCATCAAGGAAGAAGCTGTGTATTGCATTAGTGGAGCTAGTGGGATGCACTGTGTCACTAGGGTGTAGCTGAAGTTGCCTTGTTATGTGGGTGTCCTTCAGCCTCACCAAACATGAAACTTGTGCTGTTTCAGAATGCACTCAAGCAAACTCTGGATATTTTGCTGTTTTTCTTTTCCTTGTTTTTGTTTTTCTTTAGTTGGTTTGGTTTAGAGGGCTTTACTGTTCCTTCCACTCACTCTTTTGATAATGAGAAAATTTTTTATTTACATATTCTTAAATATTTCTCTAAAAGACTAAGTTTACTTTCCAATAGCATGATATTACTAAAATAGTAAATTTACCATGTATTTTATAAATTTATGAAAATTTATCATGCATCCTAATGTACATCTATGCAAAAAAATCTAAAATTCTAGTATGCAACCTCAAACGAATTCATTCAAAAGTGGTTAAAATAGAGCTAGCAACATTAATAAGAATATCTTTTTATTTTTACACCGAAGGAGAATTACAATTAAGAAACCTGGTCCAGATGAAGATTTATTTTTAAATGTTGGCTAGTGAGATTTAGGAGGTCAACAAGATTCTAAGATTCTGAGAATATATCAGAGAATAAAGGCTCCTTTAGCAGTTTAGAGCAGTGATGGACAAGAAATATCCAAATCTGCTTATATCAAACCACATTGAAAGTCTCTAACTTATTTTACTCTAAGATTTCACAAGTCAAATTACACTCTGGTTTTCAAAATGGCAGTATAGTTAGGGTTAAATATTAAAAGCAAGTTCTAAAAGGTTATAGACAAAGGCACAGAAGCAGAGGTAAACGCATATATACGAACTATCTTTCTCATCAAATTGTAAACTCTATATATTCTCTATATTATGACCCTCCACCACTCCAGGGAAAAAAAATAGGTGGCCAGTAAATAATAAGGAAAAAATAGGGGTGACCAAGGGAACAGAACACTT
>CAUYRB010037376.1:0-51290 GCA_963574695.1 Propithecus perrieri | reverse complement strand
CCAGTGTATGTTTTTGTCTGCTTTGTCAAAGATTAGGTGGCTATATGAGGACGGTTTTATATCTGGGTTCTCAGTTCTGTTCCACTGGTCAATGGCTCTATTTTTGTGCCAGTACCAAGCTGTTTTGATTACTACAGCCTTACAATAAAGTTTGAAGTCTGGTAAGTTGATACCCCCCATTTTGTTTTTATTACCTAGAATTGTTTTTGCTATGCAGGGTCTTCTCTGGTTCCATGCAAAGCGTAAAATCAATTTTTCTACATCTGTGAAGAGTGATGTTGGTATTTTAATAGGGATTGCATTGAATCTGTAAGATCACTTTGGGTAGTATAGACATTTTAACAATGTTGATTCTGCCAACCCACGAGCATGGTATGGTTTTCCACCTGTTTATGTTCCCTGCTATTTCCTTCCTCAATGTTTGGCAATATCTATTAAAGTTAAAATTGTACACACCCTATGTTCCAATGATTTCATTTCTAGATATTCACCCTCGAGAAACACTTAACACATGTGAACAAGGAAACAAGGGCAAGATATTTCTTGCAGCATTGTTCATAATACTGAAAAACTGAAAACAACTTAAATGCCCACCAATAGATGACTTGCTAAATACAATTTGGTATATCCATATCATAGAATTCTATATAGAAATTAAAAATAATGAATCAGACTTATACAAATAATTATCTCCAAACATTATTCAGTGAAAAATGTATAATGCAGAACAATAAATACACCATGGCATCTTTTATATAAAAATGCACACTACTTTCTCTGTGTACCTGTATATGTCTATAAAAATATCTTTAAGGTGTCTGGAAAGAATCAAGCCCAACTTCTCAGTGATTATCTCTAGGCCTGGGAAGGAAAGGGTTGGATTTGGGATGAAGGTTAGAAGAGGGTGTAGCTTTATCTGTAAATATTCTTAATTTTTAGAAGGAAGAAGCCGGGCATGGTGGCTCAAGCCTATAATCCTAGCACTTTGGGAGGCCAAGACAGGAGTATTGCTGAAGGCCAGGAGTTCGAGAGCAGCCTGAGCAACATAGCCAGATCTCGTCTTTAAAATAATTAACTGGGCATGGTGGTGTGTGCCTGTAGTCTGAGGTACTTGGGAGACTGAGGCAGGAGGATTGCTTGAGCCCAGAAGTTTGAGGCTGCAGCAAGCTATGATCATGCCACTGCACTCTAGCCCAGGCAAAAGAGCAAGACCCTGTCTCAAAAAAACAAAACAAAAACAAAAACTCCAGAATGTATTTATGTATCATTTCATAATTAAAATTAATTTTTAAAGTGCTTTTTATTGCTTTGTAGTATGTTTTTGTTGAAAGAAAGCATAATGTGTATAGTAATTTTTATGCATATTATTGAGGTGAGGATAATTTTGATGTGAACTTTATTTATTTACAGTAGCATATTGGATTACATTACTAGCAGGCTTGCATGTTTATATAACATCCCTACAATAAAAAATAAGAAAAAAATTGATGCTATGTAAAAAGATGGCCTCTTATATTGAGTTCTCCTTTAACCTCAGCTACACCTATACTAATCCATTTTCTTTTGGTTTTATTTCCAAAAGACAACATGAGATGGTAGGAAAAACACTGGGCTGGGATATGCTGTGTAGCTTTGTGAGATTACTGGCTTACTGGCTGTGTGAGATTGGGATTCACTTCCTTCAAATGAAATATAGCAGGATCATCATGGTGTTCCTAACCTGGCAATATCTATTAGTGGACTTTAAAGGGTCTGTGAAGTCCCTGAAATTATAGGAAAGAATTTGTTTGTAGTTAGATCTCTGTGATTTTTTTGTTTGTTTGTTTGTTTTTTGTTTTTTTGAGGGGGATGGCATTTGGGAGAGAGATGCTCAAATGGTTCTGGAACAAGAAAACAATAAAAAATTAAGAACCATTAACCTACATGATCTTCAGTGACCTCGTCAGTTGTGAAATTCTGTTAAAAGTAATCCTTAAACTCCTTTTGTCCTGTCCTTTCTTTTTCTCTTTCCACTTATTAAACTCCTAAAACAAACACAAACACAAAAACAAAAACAATTAACAGGTTTCATCAACTATAAAATATATAGCTAATTCCCAAAGCTAATATGATTATTAAATGCAATAACCGATGTAAAGCTCTTTACCACTATGTGGCACATAGTAAACAAACAACAGATAATTTTTTTGAAAAAGAGATAAAATGGAATTTATTGATGTTACAACAGCAACTTTGAATCCCTAAGCAGGTAAGCTAGGCCTGTGGTTTTTTAATTCCTTGGAGAAATGTGATCAACTTTGAAATACTTAATGCTTAGGGCTGAAAAATCTCTTTAAATTGAATTCTGAGAAAATCAACTGAAACTCAATGAAATGAAGAGTGTTGCTTTGTCCAGAACCTGGAAAATGATAGGCATTCAGTCAATGTTAATTTTCCCCCAAATTCAGCCTCATGTTCCTCAAATTTCTTCTTTTTTCTCACCTAGAGGATCCAAGGTCTAGAAAGCTTATTAAAGCCCTAACAACAAAGAACAGAGTTGCACTTTTTAAAGTGCTTACTAACATTTTCTATGGCCATGCTTCTCAAAATATGGTCTTGGGATACATGTGAAGTCAAAACTACTTTCGTCATAATTCTAAGATTTTATTTGTCTTTTTCATTCTTATTCTCTTGCAAGTGCATGGTAGAGTTTTCCAGCTGTGTGATATCACAGCAGATTGAATGCAGAAGTAGTTACCGGAATCTAGTTGTCTTCTGTTAAGCTAGGCATCAATGAGATTTGCGAAAATGTAAAAACAATGCCACTCTTCTCATTAATTTTTTTGTTTTAAAGAAATAGTTATTTTTGATAAAATATGCTATGCTAATGTGTAATAGAGTTATTATTCTTAAATGAATAAGGTTTTAACTTCTCAATTTAATTTCTGATAAGAAAAATATTGATAGATATAATTCATATAAACAAAAGCTCTTTGGGGTTCTCAGTAATTTTTAAGAGCAAAAAGGGGACTTGAGACAGAAAAGTCTGGGAATCACCTCTCTGTGGAAATAATTGTTCATTAATGGATAAAAAATATGGAGAAAGCTATGGTTCACTTTCATCCTGGACATAGTTATCATGCTCAGTTGCTTGTTTCTATAAAGAACTTTTAAATTTTTTTCTCAGTAAGTGAAATGGATTTTCTTGAAATCGTATTCGCCAACTAGAAGGCTGACAAAAGCCAAATCCATACTAGAAAACTGACCCTATGAGCTAGAAATGCAGACCAAAGCTTGGAGACCTGCCATACAAAGTAGGTCCATTTTGGGGTTTTTATCCAAGTTAGAGCTTCTTTTCCTATATTCTCTGGTTATATTAGCACTTTGCTTCCTCCCAGCAATATAACCTGTCCTTGACTTAAGTCTCTCTCTGTTGTAGGAGCTTGACTCCACGTTCTTCTTGATCTGACCTCTCTTTGTTCACCTGAGTGTCCTTGCTTTCCCGGGTCCTGAAACAGGAGTTATTCTGTTTCTTTGTCTATCTAGAGCATGTTCTTCTGCTCCAAAGTCTCCCTATTTATACTTTGTGTGAGTGTAAACATATGAGTTGTTTTATATTGTATTTTTAATGACTTTTTAATTTAAAAGAATATATACTTAATTATAAAATATTCAAGCAATACATATAGTTATAAAAGGAAACAGCAACAAATCACCAGCAATTCCATCATATAGAAATAATCATTGTTAACTTTTGGAAAACACTATTCCAGACTTCTTTGTATGTGTATAGCTAGGTGGAGAGTTAGATAGATTCATTTAATACAGTGGAATTCATTTAACACAGTAGAATCATACCATTTATGCAATTTTAAATAAAAATTTAATAATTTTACATAGTATCCTAAGTTTTATTCATATTTAACTTGATATGAAAGAGTCTAAAATGAAAATAAAGATAAGTTTATTTGCTATACTCATAATGTCTATAATATTCCCAAAGAGTCAGAGAAAGAGTATTATAATAAATGTGTTTTAAAAATTTACATATTTCAATTTTAGGCAATGTTCAGTGACTCCCTCCTGTGAAAAATGAAGAGATCAGTAGGCTTATATTTCCTCTCACCCCTGACTTCTAACTATTTTTGGTGGATATAATTTTTACTTTGTTAGGAGCTTTTTTTTTTAATTTCAGAATATTATGGGGGTACAAACATTTGGTTATATATAATGCCTTTGCCTCCCCAAGCCAGGGTTACAAGCGTGCCCTTTCCCCATACAGTGCACTCCGCATCCATTAGTTGTAAATTTACCCACCCCCCCACCTAACCAACACCCAGTGAATACTACTATCATGTGAGCACCTTAGTGTTGATCAGTTAGCACCAATTTGATGGTGAGTATATGTGGTGCTTGTTTTTCCATTCTTGTGATACGTCACTTCGAAGGATGGGCTCACGCTCTATCCAGGATAATATAAGAGGTCCTAGTTCACCATTGTTTTTTGTAGTTGAGTAGTATTCCATAGTATACATATACCACATTTTATTAATGCACTCATGTATTGATGGGCACTTGGGTTGTTTCCACATCTTTGCAATTGTGAATTGTGTTGCCATAAATTTTGAGTGCAGATGTCTTTATTATAGTATGTCTTTTTTCTGTTGAGTAGATGCCTAGTAGTGGGATTGCTGGATCAAATGGTATTTCTATTTTTAGCTCTTTGAGATATCTCCAAATTACTTTCCACAGGTGTTGTACTAATTTGAAGTCCCACCAGCAGTGTAAGAATGTTCCAGTCTCTCTATATCCATGCCAGCATTTGTTGTTTTGGGACTTTTTTTTTTTTTTTTTTGAGACAGAGTCTCACTCTTTTTGCCGAGGCTAGAGTAAGTGCCGTGGCATCAGCCTAGCTCACAGCAACCTCAAACTCCTGGGCTCAAGCAATCCTTCTGCCTCAGCCTCCCAAGTAGGCTGGGACTACAGGCACGCACCACCGTGCCCGGCTAATTTTTTTTTCTATATATTTTTAGTTGTCTGATTAATTTCTTTCTATTTTTAGTAGAGACGGGGTCTCGCTCTTGCTCAGGCTGGTCTCGAACTCCTGAGCTCAAACAATCCGCCTGCCTCGGCCTCCCAGAGTGCTAGGATTACAGGCGTGAGCCACTGCACCCAGCCTGTTCCTGGTAATTCTATGTCCCCATAGTGTCATATAGTAGTTCTATGCAGAATGTCTCCAAGGGGGCATAAGCCAGGGAGACCAGACCATTAAGAAGGCTTTGCTGCCAAGGGCAAAAGCTTAGCAAGGTGGAATCAGAGTCCAGGACTCTTCAAAAGTCCCAGGTGTCTTGTAGTCAGCTCCTTCCTTTACTCTAATCTGTGCACCCAGACCCAGTATGCACTGTGGCATCAGGATCAAGGGACCATTTCACCCCATGTCTCTGAGTGTTCTAATGGGAGTCCTCTACCTCAGCCAGCTGCCCCTACTGTTAAAGTCGCCTCCCCATCCGCTCCCCAGGGGTTCCCAGGAGAATCCCCCACACCCTGGAAGTCAGGCAAAGTCCTGGTAGAAAGACGGAGATATTACAGACTTTTTTTTTTTTTTTTTTTTGAGACAGAGTCTCACTCTGTTGCCCTGGCTAGAGTGAGTGCCGTGGCGTTAGCCCAGCTCACAGCAACCTCAAACTCCTGGGCTCAAGCAATCCTACTGCCTCAGCCTCCCGAGTAGCTGGGACTACAAGCATGCGCCACCATGCTCAGCTAATTTTTTCTATATATATATTTTTTCAGTTGTCCAGTTAATTTCTTTCTATTTTTTTAGTAGAGATGGGGTCTTGCTCTTGCTCAGGCTGGTCTCAAACTCCTGAGCTGAAATGATCCACCCGCCTCGGCTTCCCAGAGTGCTAGGATTACAGGCGTGAGCCACCGCGCCCGGCCTACAGAGATTTCATAAGCTGCACAATGAAAATGATTTTTAAATTCTCCTTCCCCTTCCCAATCCAGCACCAAAACTTCATACACAGCCTGCGATGGAGTGGGAATGGGGACATATGACCAAGTGAAACTGGATAAATTATTCCACCCCAGTCTATTCCTGGCCAAGGCTAAAGAAGATGTTGCAATGCCTCATCTCCGTGGAACCCAGGTCCAACCCCAAAATCCAAAACCTCTCATATGTCATATGCCTCCCCCAGGGAGGAAACACTCTGGCCCTAAGCTAACCCAGCTGAGACCTCAACACAGGAATCCTGGCAATCGAACCCAACCGATCAGGACTGGAAGGCCCAAGGATGGCCACCATGCCAATGCCTGGCTTTCACATCAATCTGCCTGGGGATAATGCTAGGCCCTGGGGAAGGGATCAAGAGTGGGGTGCCTGCCTGAGCCATCAGCCTCCTGGTGATTATTGTCAGGCCTCCGATGGTTACTAATGCACCTAAACGCCCACCACAAACACATCATCCTGTTCTAAGGAAGCATGATTTTATGTGAAAGAATGTATTTGTTATCTATTGCTGCATAACAAATTATCCCCAAAACTTAACAGCTTAAAGCAATAAACACTTATTTATTATTGTTATATATAGTTTCTGTGGGTCAAGAATTTGGGAGTGGCTTAGCTAGGCAGTTCTGCTTCTTGATTTTGCAGTGTAATTCTCACCCACGGCTACAGCCATTATGAGGCTTAACTGGGGGTAAAAGACCGTCTCCCAAGATGACTCTCACACACAGCTATTGGCAGGAGGCTTCCGTTCCTTGCTAAGCTGTTGACAAGAGACCTTGTTTACTCTCCATGTGGCCCTCTCCATAGGGCTGCTTGGGTGTCCTCACAACATGGCAGCTAGTTCCCCCAGAGCAAGTGATCCAAGAGGGAGGACAAGGAGAAAGCCACAATGCCTCTTATGACCTAGTCTCACAAGTCACATCTGCCACTTTCTGCTCAACAGAACTGGGTCACTAAGTCTAGCTCACACTCAAGGGGAAAAGAATTGGGCTTCACCTCTTGAAGGGAGGGTCATCAATGAATTTCCGGACATATTTTAATGGAAAATTTTCTAATTCAAATAGTTACAAGACCTCTATCAAGAAAACACTAAAGCTCTTTTGAGAGGAATCCACCAGAGAATTAGTTGATGATGACTCCTGGGACCCTCAAGCAATAGGAAACTTCTGGTGAGCTAGGGAGATGGGTAGAGGAAGCAGGCAGAGGTAAGAGAGGAAGGGTGTTGATGTGGTGTGGCTTCATAGCTGGGACATGCTGTTGTTAGGAAACAGACTAACGATTGCTGTCATCTCTGTATTCTTGAGTTTAACCTTCCAGCTCATTCCATCTTAAAATTTTGCTATTCAGCCTACCGGCCATCAGGCACAAAGAACATTTCCTTCCTTCTTTTCTTCCTTCCTACCTTGCTTCCTTTCCTCAGCTCACCTAAGAATGACTTCAACTAGAAAGTCTATTTAACACTTTATCCCTAGAAATGGAACCAAATGTCTTGCTGATATTGCCCTAGTTTGTCTGTTCATTCCTCACCGAAGGGAAATGAAGCAGATACTGAATTGTATCCATTGGAGGGTATTTTTGCAGGCAGATCCTGTCACTTCCAATAACCTAAGTGCTCAACTTTTATTTCCATTTACTAAGAGCTCCATCGTACACCGAGTCACATAAGTAGGAACACACTTCAGGCAGAGAAGAGCAAAGGGGACACCTGGTCTCCCCCTGACTGTACACTTACAGAAACTGGGGGTGGGAGTGACACGGCAGCCAGGAAGGGTCTGGGCAGGGTACCAACAGCATCCAGTACGCTGGTAACCCCCTGCTCAGTAAAGTCTCTTCAGATATGCCCTATAGAGCCACACCAAAAGCTGGGGCACCAGATTCCTCATGCTCTATAAGGGACAATAAGAAATAAACCTGCCATGCTGAAGGAGACATTATGTCTCTTAACCATGGCAGAAAGTGGAGAAGAAAAAGTCTCCTCCGATAAGTTATATCCACAAGGCAGCCCTCACACAGAGGATGCCTGGTCATCACGGCCAAAAAGGACAAGGGACGCTGGGCTAATCGGCCTTCCCGAGATGTTTTTCACTCTTCTGTGTCTATGTAAAGAAATGCTGCACATACGTGTAACTTGTTATTGATGAATGTTGCAGGGTTTCTTTCCACATTTGAGACGATAGCCCAAGAATTGCTAGAAGCTCTTTCAAATTTGATGATTTTTCTCACTCTCGAATGAAGTGCCGCCATCTTGTGGTGGTTTCATGCTATTTCGTTTCCTGAAGTTCTCCCTGGTCCCTGGGATTTAAATAGCACATTCCATTTCCATAGGTCCCTGTTAGCATTGCCAGAGTAAAAAGTCTGGGTTAACTTACACCAAAATGACACAGTTAACCATAGGCTGGACTAAATGAAAAATGTCAGATGGTATAGTGTATGATCCTTCCCAATGGGCGAAAACAGTTTAATCTACGTAGGAAAAAGAGGCCAGGTGCCACATGGCTTTAAGCTTGAACTTGGAGCACTCCTGGGAAACCCACAGCTCCCACTCAGACCTGCTGCCATGCAGCTGGAACCCTTTGGGCAATCTGTCTTGCACATCACCTCCAAATTAACCTCCAAACACTGCTTGACTGAGAAGCAAGAGTCTTACCAGACCCAAACCACTCATTCTGACTTTACGTTCAAGGCTCCTTGTATCCAGATCTTACGTTCTAAACCCTCAGTCTTTTGTTCAACTACTGATAGGATTGGATTTTACACCTCTAACAGTTCTTCTCGTTTCTGGCTTTTGCTTCCACTTCCTTTTCATCCTGCATCTCTAAATGACCTACACATCCTTCTACGAATACATAAAATCCCATGAAGTCCACCTAGCCATGAAGTCTACCTCAGGAACAGTGGGCCAAATTGTCTTTCGGCTCAGCCCCCGTATCACCTTGATTATATTCAGTCTCCTAGGATTGCAAAGTTTCTGAAGTCAGAGGTCGTGGGTTATTACGCGTTGAGCATCCCTTATCCAAAATGCCTGGAACAAGAAGTGTTTTGGATTTCAGATTTTTTTGGGGTGGGGGCAGGGATTTTGGAATATTTGTATCATACTTACCAGTTGAGCATCCCTAATTTGAAAACCCGAAATCCAAAATGCTCAGTAATTCTATGACCATTATAAATTTGAATCAACAATTTTAAAAATGCCTTCAACATCCTCTGTTTGCTTTTACTGAGGACAATGCGGTGCCAAAAAAAATCGTCTGTTTGGTTTTGGTGTTTTGCTATCTCACTATAATGGGTACAAGTGAGTGTGGGTTTCTTTCAATTCATCCTGCTTGGGGACACGTCGCTGAACCTTTGGATCCATGTCTTTCATCAGTTCTGGGGAAAATGCATCCATTATCTCTTCAAATATTGTTCCTCCTCTTTTTCCTTCCTGCCTTTCATGGCTCCAATCAAAACAGACGTTAGACTCTCTCATTCCACTTTCTATGTCTTCTAATCTTTCTTTCACCTCCTTATCTCCCTCTATTGCATTCTAGGTAAATTATTTGGCAGTATCTTCTGGCTCACTGATACTCTCTTCATCTGTGCCTAATTTGCTAAGGAGTCATTTGCACGTCTTTTCAATTTTAGCAAGTATCCACTTCTACAAGTACCATGTCTGTTCTCTGGTACCTGCTCCTCTGACCATGGCACAGATGAAGCTGCATGCCTCGAGAACAGGGACCAGCAATCTTTCTCTGAAAAGGGTCAGATAGTAAATATTTTGGATTTTGTGGGCCACATAGTCTCTGTTGCATATTCTTTTTTTTTAAACAACTTTTTAAATTTTTTTTATTTCAGCATATTACGGGGGTACAAATGTTTAGGTTACGTATATTGCCTTTGCCCCACCCAAGTCAGAGCTTCAAGCGTGTCTATCCCCCAGATGGTGCGCATCGCACCCATTATGTGTGTATATACCCATCCCCTCCACCCCCCCATCTGCCCAACACCCGATGAATTTTATTACTATATGTGCACTTAAGTGTTGATCAGTTAATATCAATTTGATGGTGATTAACAACTCTTTAAAAATGTAAAAATTATTCTTAGCTCTTAGGCCCAGCCACAGGCCAGATGTGGCTCGTGGATCATAGTTTGCAGACCCCTGCTATAGAGGTCCTAAGCTCAACCCAGTGCAAACATCAGTACAGCACAGGAAAGCCAGTACAGCATTCGTGGGGGAAGTGCTAGAATAAAGTCCCTCTGGTAATGAACCTGTCTTCATTATATAGCAGGCAGGTGATCCCAAAGACCATACATGCCTCATCGAGGGAATACATGGATGCCAAATGGCATGGAACCAGTAGAGGCCTACAGTAAGGAGTAAGGAGACCCCGAGCTCGGAGATTTGAGCATCTGGCTGGGATCAGCACATCTCAGAGGACAGAGTGCACAGGCCTAGCAGCCAGCCCAAAACAGTCACATTACAGCAGGATTAATGCCTCCCACCGCACTAGAACCTGAGTACCAAGACCTGAGACATTGCCTTGTATCCCTTGCAACTAGGCTGAGAGAATGCCATTTTGAAAATAGCCCAGGAATAGAAGATTCTTAACAAGATTGTTTAAACCAGAACAACTGAGATACTAATAATTGGCAAGTTTATGCACTACACAAATTTTCCACGTTCCAACAACATTAAATCGGGGTGACAGTATACTGTCTATTGCCACTGGAAGCTGCAAAATGAGATACACGAGGTGTGAAATTAAATTGTGTTAGAGATGACATGTCTACACATGTAAGTTAATGGCTAAAGTGATAGAAATGAATCCGAGTAAGTGGGTAGCATAAAAAATGAGGAGTTGGCCGGGCGTGGTGGCTCACGCCTGTAATCCTAGCACTCTGGGAGGCCGAGACAGGAGGATTGCTCAAGGTCAGGAGTTCAAGACCAGCCTGAGCAAGAGTGAAACCCCGTCTCTATATTTAAAAAAATAAAAATAAAAAATGAGAAGTTAGTAGACTCTTTGGGAGGTGATGGGAGAACTGGGAATCAACTGAGAACAGGTAATACGACAAGTTTTTGTGCTATTTATTGATAAAGGAACTAACATTTGTTGACCTACCACGACATGCCAGGCACCACACCGATGTCACCTGTCCTACAACAGATCTTCAATAAATGTCTGTTAAAGGGATGAATGAATCTTTAATCTTCATTCTGCAGAAGAAATGAAAGCTCAGGAAGGTTAGGTGATCAGGATCACACTGTAAGTATTGGCAGAGATGGGGTTTGAACCAGGCTTGCAGACGCTAATTCATATTTACTGCTGCTTAACAAGTCACCCCTAAGTTTAGTGGCTTAAAACCACAATACATTATTTCTCACCATAAGAGTAGACAGGGCACAGGTAGTGATTCTGCTGGTCTCGTTTGGGGTCTCTCATGTGACCACAGTCAGACGGTAGTAGGGGCTGGAAAACACAAAATGTCTTCACCGGCATGCCCACTATCTTGGCAGGGATGATTGGAAGGCTGGCCCTTTGTCCCTCTCTGTGTAGTCTCAGGGCCTCTCCCTCTCTATGTGGTCTCTCTAGCAGAGTAGGTGGACTTCTTACAAGGCAACTTGAGGCTCCCAAAATGTAAAAGGCTGAGGCCTGGGACTGGTACGGAATCACTTCTGCCATATTCTGTTGGCTAAAACAAGTCACAGACCCAGCTCAGTTCAATGTGGGACACAGGACCTGAAACCAGGAGGCATGGATCATCTGTGGCCGTTGTTGGTGACTAGCTATCACAGGCGATTCTGGGATACCAATGCCCATAATCTTCCCATTACTTCATGCCACTATGAGCACCCATAAATAGAACATTATTGGATATTCTGCCTTAAAAAGATCATTCTGGCTCCCACCAGAGGAAGATGGCTTGAAGAAGGGGAAACCAAAGATTTTTGTAAAAGTCTACTTCAGTGATGAAGACCTGAACCTAGCCAGGAGCAATGCACTCAGCAAACAGCCCAAGGGAAAGAGATGGTCTGTAACACCACATGTTGCAGAGATGCCCATGGGGGTCAGGATTACAAGCATCAGGGGAAGATATTTTAGGGAAGGGATAGTGGTAAGGAAACCAAAGGAATATTTTTAGTATCTACACCAAATCCCTATCTGATCACGAGCATTTGTATCTCACTAGTTGAAGTACCCTTTTCTTTAGCCATCTCTTCAATCACCCAACTGCTTCATTACAGCTCCTTTGTAACCAGAGGGATGGAGTCTATCCAAAGAATGACTGTGGTTATCTTTTGGCTTATTGAGTGACTCAGGTTTTTTGTATCCTGATCTAACACACAGAAACATGTTTGGCTTACATAGATGTGTACATATGTGAAAATATATTTCCATATGTACACATGTATTTCTATGTGTATATATATATAGCTGAGACAAGTTTTACAAATCTTTTACTCTATGCGGCATGCTTTTTTTTTTAGACAAGGTCTCATTCTGTCACCCAGGCTACGGTGCAGTGGTGCCATTATAGCTCACTGAAAAGTCAAATTTCTGGGCTCAAGTGATCCTCCTGCCTCAGCCTCCCAAGTAGCTGGGACTACAGGCATGTGCCAGCAACACCCCAATAATTTTTCCTTTTTTTTTTTTTTTTGAGTCTCACTCTGTTGAACTGAGTAGAGTGATGTGGTGGTGGTGTCAGCCTAGCTCACAGCAACCTCCAACTCCTGGGCTCAAGCGATCCTCCTGCCTCAGCCTTGGGAGTAGCTGGGACCACAGGCTCGCGCCACGACGCCCAGCTAATTTTTTGTATTTTTTTTTTTAATAGAGACAGGGTCTCACTCTTGCTCAGGCTGGTCTCAAGCTCCTCAGCTCAAGCGATCCTACCGCCTCGGCCTCTAAGAGTGCTTGGATTACAGGAGTGAGCCACCGCGCCCAGCCCTTTCCAATTTTTTTTTTTTAGAGACAGGGTCTCGCTCTTGCTTAGGCTGGTCTCAAACTCCTGGCCTCAAGCGATCCTCCCGCCTCTGCTTCCCAAAGTGCTAGGATTACAGTGTGAGCCACCTCGGCCGACCCTCTATGAGATATACTCTTTATTTCCTATTCTCTTTAACCCTATTTTTTTTTTAATGCTGTCTGTGAATGACTGAATTCTGCAACCCATTAAAGGATTCTTATTTCTCACTTAAAAACCCCTACCTTAGTGTTGGGTCCTCAACCCCCAGGGCTGCGCCCGGGTAGACCGCCTGAGCTCTGAACCCCATCCCCACCCCCGTTCTGTGGAAAAAGTGTCTTCCATGAAACCGGCCCCTTGTGCCCAAAAGGTTGGGGACCTCTGCAGTGGATAAGTACCTGTAACCCAAGGAAGACTTAGAATAAAGTATAGAAATCATGAAGTAAACAGACGTCATCGTATTCGTATTTTCCATTACATTTTGGAATCATCTGTTTAATTTGGTATGTGAAGTATTTATCATGTTTAAGAGAATTTGATATACTAATATATAATAATGAATCTTGCAATCCATTTTAAAATGTGAAATGAGTGAATCATGTGATTCACTCATGATTGTAAGTCCATATGTGTAGCAGAAATTAATCACATCTGTAAGCAACATTGAGATTATGAGATTTATCAACCATATTTTTAAGTTTAATATACTGGATTTGTAATAGCGAACTATGTACTTGGATTTTATTGGTCAAGTAACTGAGTCGCTTGAGAAGAAAATAACATTAAATTTATAAATGCGGTGTATAGTTGTAAGAATTTAAGTTATAAGAATCCACTTAGAACTATTTTCTTCATTTACCAGGGCATATATTACTTAATAATAAACAGGTTTTGGATTTGTAACTCTATTATTAATCATTAAAGCAAAACTAACCCCGAAATAGTCGCCCGAGTGCCCAAAAGCCAACCTTGAGCACAGGGAAGCAGCTCCCATTCACTCGGAGGTAAGAACTCAGGGCCGGACAACCGGTGAGCAACACGTGGCCCAGCAAAAGGAGCTGGGTCCCCCTGAAACAGAGGAACAAGAAACCGGCTTAGGCAGACGTGGGATCGTCTCTCTTTCCCACGTTAGTGCCTGCCACCGTCACTTTTTAATATTAATTAATAAATTCAACAGCACCCAGACGACCGCGAGGAGCCATGTTTCCGGGAGTCTGCGCCAGAGCGCCCTGGGGATCGCTCCTGTCCCGGAAAGAAGGAAAGGGCGCGCGGCCCACGGGGGTCTGGGGAGAACCATCCCGGAGTGGGAGGCGAGAATGGAAGGGTCCTGGGGGCGTGGGGTGCTGGGAGGGGTCTGGGGCCCGAGGTCACCGGCGCTGCGGACGGCTCGGCAAGGGTCTGGGATGGTCGCCGCGCCCCACACAAGAGCCTCCCGCGCCGATTCGCGGAGCTCTGCTGCCCGCAACCTATATGACGAAAACATGAGCGATCGGACTATTATCCAGAAAAGGGCCTTTCCATACGTCTTGCGGCCTGCAAGGCCCGACTCGGTCCCGCGCGTCCCAGGCAACCGCCCGCGCAGCTACAGAGGCCGGAAAAGACCCACTTGCCCGCGCTCCGCGCCACCCCCGCTCGCCCTCCGGGCGCTACCACCCCGCCGTCCCTCCGAAGGCCCGGAAATGGTGCCGTCTCCGGCCTCTGATTGGTCGGCGAGGCTGGGGCGTGGCCTCCGGAGCCTGGGTCCGCGCGCCAGAGCTCGCCAGCCGCATTGCGAGCCGAGCAGAGTGGGCGCCATGGTGAGGAGTGGTGGCGGGTCGCGGGCGAAGCGGAGGCGGTTCGGGCCCAGGCCCGAACCTGCTCCGGGAGCGGGGCAGGGCGCACACTGAGGCCGCGTTGACGCTTGCTCCCCGGCTCCCATTCCAGGTCCTGTTGCACGTGCTGTTCGAGCACGCGGTCGGCTACGCGCTGCTGGCGCTGAAGGAAGTGGAGGAGATCAGTCTGCTGCTGCCGCAGGTGGGTGCGATCAGTGGGCTCGCCCGGCTCCGCAGACCCTCGGGCCGCGCAGGTCCCAGCATGCCCCGCGCGCTCCCACGTGGCCAGCCGCTCTTGGGAGGGGGAGCTGGGCCTGGAAAGGTCTAGAGCCGGGTGGTGGTGGGGGGTCTTCACCTTGAATCATGGTTAGAATCACTTTAGGAGCAATTAGAAATGAGGCTCCGGGACTCCGGCCCGTATCGATTCAAGCAGAACCCGGATGTGGGGCCTAGGCATCGGTACATTTTAAAAGCGTCCAGGGCTGAGAACCGCTGCTTTACTGCGCCGCAGAGGCAAGAGTAAAGAAACCACTCATCCTCTTTCTACCCCCACCCGCAGGTGGAGGAGTGCGTGCTCAACCTGGGCAAATTCCACAACATCGTTCGTCTAGTGGCCTTTTGTCCCTTTGCCTCATCCCAGGTTGCCTTGGAAAATGCCAATGCGGTGTCTGAAGGTGAGTCAGCCACCGCCAAGTATTTCAGAGAGAGAAGCTACATGCAGTTCCTTACGCTATCTTCTTGGGGGGTTTATAATAGCATTTCCTTTTTTCCGTTAGTTCTAAGTCTGGTAGGTGCCTGGGCAGTGTTGGAGATGAACAGGATGTAATTTAACATAATTATCTTACCTGAGCTCAAGATCTGGGAACCGTGGTAGACTGAATCTTCCACATTTAAAGCACACGATCCAGGATGTAGATACTATTTCCCTTGGGGAACTATAGTGACAAATGATTCTTAAATGAAATGGAGGGGGCTGGATTAACACCCACCTGTGCCTGTGCTCCCGTTCCCGAAACACAATCAAATGTCTACTTCTCTGCTGTACCTGTCAGTTGATTGGAAGAGGCAATTTTGATAAACACAAACCAAGAAGAAGGTTTGTTCCCAGAAGGCAATTTGGGTACTAAATACTTAAGAGTGTGTCATAAGCTTTCAATTATGTATTTCATACCTGCGCTGTTGGAGCTGGGTGCAGTTCCTCCCTTGGTTGGGCCAGGCTTTGCAGTGATGACTTTCGTATCTGTCAATCCCCTGAGTGCAGTCACTGATGTCTCTGTGTCTCTGAGCAATGCCTGGAGGGGGGAGGGGTCTAGCATGCTCCACAGGACCAGCTGAGGGGACGAGATCCTTTTGCATCTTTCAGCATGTTAGTGGGAGCTATGTTTTCTGTGCCCTGAGGTGTTGTTCATGAGGACCTCCGTCTGTTCTTGGAGACCCACCTGCCGTCCAAAAAGAAGAAAGTACTCTTGGGGGTCGGGGATCCCAAGATCGGTGCTGCAATACAAGAGGAATTAGGGTACAACTGCCAGACCGGAGGCGTGATAGCCGAGGTCCTACGAGGTGAGACCATCATATGTCATGCTCCTGCCATTCTTTACGTCTTCAAGGGGAGTTCCGGAAACTTGCTCAGGTGCTTCTGGGGAGGCCCCGTGTTTGGCTGCTGCCCATGAGTGCAAGAGCTAGCTCAGAGCCCTTCCTTGCTTACAGTCCTGCCCTCCTCTTAGGAGTTCGTCTGCACTTCCATAATCTGGTGAAGGGTCTGACCGATCTATCCGCTTGCAAAGCCCAACTGGGGCTGGGACACAGCTATTCTCGTGCCAAAGTTAAATTTAATGTGAATCGGGTGGACAATATGATCATCCAATCCATTAGTCTCCTGGACCAGCTGGATAAAGACATCAATACCTTCTCTATGCGTGTCAGGTAAAGTGCAGGGGCCATCCCTAACAATGGAGTCTTTGCCCTGTAGTTTAGCTAATTCAGAGTCTTGAGCAGGGCTGACAATTCTCATGGGTAGAACCATGTGGGCTGGATCTGGAGCTCGGCCTCCCAGTGCTTACCACAGGCTGTGTTCTTACACTGCCTGTATAGAAAGAGGAGGCAGAGTAAAGCTACCCCATGTACACCCCAGCCCCGGCCCTGTGCCTGGTCTGTATTGTGAATGGGGGAACATGGAGTTGAGGGGGATTTGAATCTAAGGTGTTCCCATTTCCTCCAGGCAGGCAGTAGGTGTGGTGAGGGCTGAGGCTGTGGCTTTGTTATTTGAGGTGAGGCAGCTGGGCCGAGAGTGACTGTGGCTCTTTGCAGGGAGTGGTACGGGTATCACTTTCCGGAGCTGGTGAAGATCATCAACGACAATGCCACGTATTGCCGCCTCGCCCAGTTTATCGGAAACCGAAGGGAGCTGAATGAGGAAAAGTTGGAGAAGTTGGAGGAGCTGACGATGGATGGGGCCAAGGCTAAGGCTATTCTAGATGCCTCGCGGTCCTCTATGGGTCAGTACAGAGTCTGGCAGGCAGCATAAGGTACAGGGCCCTAAGTAGCTGGCTGTTGGATTCACACTTGGTGTTTCCTAGGTATGGATATATCTGCCATTGACTTGATAAACATCGAGAGCTTCTCCAGTCGTGTGGTGTCTTTGTCAGAGTACCGCCAGAGCCTACACACTTACCTGCGCTCCAAGATGAGCCAAGTAGCCCCCAGCCTATCAGCCTTAATTGGGGAAGCGGTGCGTTGTGGGGGACACTAAGATAGGGGCATGGGAGTGTTACCGTGTGCATCTGCACTGCTGTATTTCCTGGCCCACTGTATCTTCCCCGGTTGTGCTTGATCGGGAGGAGGAGAGGCGGGGTCATGCAACTGGCAGATCAGCAGTTACAGCATCTCTGACTCCTTCCTTGACTCTTTTCTCCAGGTAGGTGCACGTCTCATCGCTCATGCTGGCAGCCTCACCAACCTGGCCAAGTATCCAGCATCCACTGTGCAGATCCTTGGGGCTGAAAAGGCCCTGTTCAGGTACCAGTGCGGGCACCTGCCCACACTCAGGTGCCACTTCTGGTGCCCACTGCTTTTTTGGGGATCACAGTGATGGCCAACCAGGGCTCCCTGACCCATACAGGCGTCTGCTATGGGGGTGATGGCCAGTCCTGGTATCTGAGTGATTCCCAGGGCCCAGCAAAGGGACCAAGTTTCCAGGTCAGCGACATTGGATGCCTTCCCTCTGCCTCTGGGAGCTGTGGGTTGGCATGCACTGGGGAAGCAATCCAGCCTGTCCTGAGGCTCTGGGGACTGGGCCAGGGGGGTGGGGCGAATTACCTTGGCTAATGGGGTTGAAATTTCTCATCTTAAACTCTCCACTGAATGTTCTCTCAGAGCCCTGAAGACAAGGGGTAACACACCAAAATACGGACTCATTTTCCACTCCACCTTCATTGGCCGAGCAGCCGCCAAGAACAAAGGCCGCATCTCCCGATACCTGGCAAACAAATGCAGTATTGCCTCACGAATCGATTGCTTCTCTGGTATGGGTGGGGGGGTTGGCACTTGTGAGGAGAGGGGGTTGGGGTGGGGGACTGACGACCTTAGCAGCTTCTACGATGATGGTAGTATTTTTCGTCAACAGCAGTTCACCTAGTGAGTGTTGATACTTTGGGTCTGAGTGAAGCTGAGGGTAGAAGGAACACCAGGTGGGGCAGGGGGGCTGTTTGTCCATTCGGGGGCTGACCAGCTTCGTTTACCCACGTACACACATCCAGAGGTTCCCACAAGTGTATTTGGGGAGAAGCTTCGAGAACAAGTTGAGGAACGGTTGTCCTTCTATGAGACTGGAGAGATTCCGCGGAAGAACCTGGACGTCATGAAGGAAGCCATGGTTCAGGTCAGTGGTCAGGGGGGTCGCTGGGTAGGGGGAGAGCTGCACAGCTGACCGTTGGAGGTGATGAACTGTCTCAGCCTGACCTTGTAGAGTGGAGGCAAAAAAACTGATTTAATGAGCCTGATCCAATAAAACCAGAAAGGAGGCTTTCAAACACCAGAGGTTTTCAAGCCTTTTCAGCACTTTTCTTTGACCAGGCAGAGGAGGCGGCTGCTGAGATTGCTAGGAAACTGGAGAAACAGGAGAAGAAACGCTTGAAGAAGGAAAAGAAACGACTGGCTGCGCTTGCCCTCGCTTCTTCAGAAAACAGCAGTAGTACTCAGGAGGAGTGTGAGGTCAGTAGGCAGATGAGGTCCTAGGCGGTAGGATTTTCAACAGCAGAACAAAGGATGTGCTTCGTCAAGTCGTGGTCTTGAGTCCAGGCTTTTGGACTGCAACAAGGACCTGAAACATCTCAAACTACCTCTTGATTCTATAGGAAGGAGATAGGTGCTGAGAGAACTTGCTCAAGAGCCCAGAGAGCTGGTTGTAGCACACACCCGTTCCCTGGGCAAGTGTGTTCTGTCCTCGGCTGCCTCCCAGGAGTCCTCAACCTGGGGTAGTGTAAATTCCTGCTCTGCTTCTTCTCAGACGTGTGTCCGGAAGTGGTAGTGTCTCTCAGTGGGGATGGGGGCAGGGAGGTTGCCAGTGTGCAAGGCTAGACTCATTCATTCTCCCTGGGGTTTTCATTTAGTCCCCACTTTGTTAAAACGGTGTTTCAGGGTCCCTCTGGAACTTGGCATGATAATTCTATTGTGACCAGCATGGTGGGTTTTTCTCTAGGTTATTTAATGGGCTGAGGTACTATCATTACACGTTCTCCCTTAACTTCTAATTGGGAGTAGCCTTTGGGGTGGATTTCCAAAGTTACACCCACACAATTAAAGAACCTTCCCAGAAACACTGCGCAATTTTAACAGAACTTTGCCAGTTTTCCTGCCCTGGCTCTACTGCTAAAAATGTAATGGGGGTGTGTGTGTGCGCGTGCAGACGATAGTTGACACCGTTCTCATGCCTATCTCCCCCTCTTCCCTTTAGGAGACGGTTGAAAAACCCAAAAAGAAGAAAAAGCAAAAGCCCCAGGAGGTTCCTCAGGAGAATGGAATGGAAGACCACCCATCTATCTCTGTCTCCAAACCCAAGAAAAAGAAATCTTTTTCCAAGGAAGAGTTGGTTAGTAGTGATCTTGAGGAGGAGGCCACTGTCAGCGTAAGTCTTCCCAAGAAGAAGAAATCTTCACCAAAGGAGGAAGCAGTAGTCAGTGATCCCGAAGAGACAGGCAACAAGAGTGTCTCTAAAAAGAAAAGGAAATTCTCTTCCAAGGAGGAGACAGTCAGCAGCGGGCCTGAAGAGGCTGCTGGCAGCAAGAGCAGCTCCAAGAAGAAGAAAAAGTTCCACAAAGCACCCCAGGAAGATTAGAATGGACATTCCCTGTGAGGAGGGGTATGCCATACCCCACGGTGACATTTCCCACTCCATCTCATACTCCAATAAAAACAAAATTCACCAAAAAGTTGCTTCACATGTTTTATTAAACATCTTAAATAGGTATGGGCAGGAACTATGGGTGGGGCAGGGCAGCAATAACAGCCTCAGTGAAGTCGTGGCAAGTGGCATAGCCACCCATGTCAGAGGTTCGAACCTGTGGGGGAGAACTGTCATCATCCCTGCAGCCTAGGCCCCCACCGCTGACACTCCCACCACCACCACCCAACAGATGCAGTTCCCTAAGGAAGGCGGCCCTAGGACAACCCTGGCTCTGCTCAGAAAGATGGCTACGGTCCACTGTCTAGAGGTTCGAGATCTCTCCCCTGGTCCACTGTACTGAAGGAATGTATAGGTAGTATATGGTCCTTGTGAGGTTGGAAGGAATAAAGGGCTCTAGCTCCCATGAGGGTGCAGGTGGCCGATGACAGACTTGATGAAGTCGGTTGTGGTGCTGTAGCCGCCCATGTCTCGAGTCCGCACCTACAGCCACCACCGGCAAGAGCCGTGGGGAAGAAGAGAAGAGAGCCCATGAAGGCAGGTAGGGCAGTGTGATCAAGAAATGGAATACAAGAAGGGGTGACAGAAGATGGCCAGAAAGATGCAGTGCAGCAGGGACGGGAGAGGCCAGGTTCGGGAGCACATGGACCTGCCCACTCCTGAGCCACCATTAGCTAGCTGGGCAGCCACGGTAGGGCAGGAGGCTGAGCAGGAAGTGAGATGATGGGAAAATGCAGACGAGAGACAAGGAGGCAGCTACCTGAGAGGATATACAGAGACAGAACAGGTGGGAGGAAAGAGGAAGATGAGGACTGGCTCCCAGGTGTGGAGAAGGTGAAGCTGGCGCCTCCTGCCTAGCTCCCTCGTTGCTCCATCCCTAGAGAGAGCTGCAAATTCTGCATTCAGATGGCCCACAAAAGGGGCAGAGGATGGAGCAGGAAAGGGAATAGCATATGGGACCTCAGGCAAAGGAGATCAAGAGATGAAACAGCCAAGAGAAGGGAGGTAAAGAACAGCCCTGAGAGGAACTGGGGAATATCAGAGAGCAAAGATGTTCTGGGGACCTGGGGGGAAGCAGGCCCCCAGCCAGGTTCCCCAGAGAATAGTGCTGAGGCCCTGCGGCTGGCAGCCTTTCTGAACTCACCTTGCCGACTTTGATCACCTTCTTCACCGCTTCTGCAATCATACTGGAGTGATACTCAAGGCTGTCAATGTGGAGAGAAAGAAATTGAGACACCCCCCCCCCAAAACACCATCCCATGGCTCGCTGACAACACCCAGCCTCCCATGACCTACTTGAGATGTCGCAGCATGTTGGAAGCTGACAGCAGCATGGCCGTGGGGTTGGCTATATTCCTGCCCACTGCCTGGGCAAATGGGTGCCGGGCACCCTGTGGAGAGAGGGGCAGGCCAGAGTCACTGGGAGGAGGCAGGAGGTACAGCAGAGGATGAGGTTGGGAAAGGACTCCACGGGAGGCGGGGAGCAGGCCAGGGTCACTTAGCAAGAGGAGGCATTGGGATTGGGGGTGGGACTCATGGGAGACCTGAGGTCAGAGGACTGGCACAGGCAAGGAGAAAGGGCAGAGGGAGGAAGCGGCCTCACTCACCATCTCAAAGACTGCGTACTCTGCACTGTAGCTCTCACCCGGGACCACACCAGCTCCCCCAACCAGGCCAGCAGCCAGATTGTCAATAATGTTCCCATAGAGATTGGGCATCACGAGCACATCAAACTGGTAAGGATTCTGCACCAGCTAGGGGGCGAGATGTAAGTGTGAAGAAGTGAATTCCACTCCCCACCCTCCTCAGTGCCGTGAGAGGGAGGTATGGGGAGGGCCTCACCTGCATGCAGCAGTTGTCTATGATCATTGTCTCAAATTTGATTCTGGGATACAGTTCAGCAACTTCCTCACAGCATTGCAGGAACAACCCATCCCCAAGTTTCCTGTCCATGGGCCAAAAGGAACAGAGTCAGCCAGGGGAGTACAGGAAGCTACCTTCCCAGGAACCCATCCTACGCAAAACCATGGCCCTCACATGATATTAGCCTTGTGGACAGCAGTGACCTTGTTCCGCCCCTTCTTGGTGGCATAGTCAAAGGCAAACTTTGCAATCCGCTGAGACTTGGCTCGTGTGACAATCTTCAAGCACTCAATCACACCCCTTGCACTCTGGGTAAGAATAGAGAAGCAACTGGGTGACCTAGGGAAGGAGCTCCACCTCTCTCCCACCTCCATCCCTGCCCTCCCCAGTTTCTCAGGCCTCACCTCATGTTCCAGAGAGCTGTATTCCCCTTCTGTCTGCTCTCGAATGATCACCAGGTCTAGATTGTTGTGCCGAGTCATGTACCCAGGAAGTGACTTCACATGGACCACGTTGGCAAATAAATCCAACTTACGCCTAAAGGTGGGCAGAGCCATCAGCTCTGCGCCTGGTGCCCAAGTGCCTCTCTGACCCATTCCCCTCACCCCTACCACCTACCTCAGCCGCATGTCATAGGAGGCTAGTTCCCCCTTATACTCCATCGGGGTGTGGATCTTTCCTGTGTAAACACAGTAGGGGGAGCAGAGTCAGGCACAGGTTGCCCTTAAGGGAGCCCAGACCAGTGTCCAATCCCCTTGGGGACATAATGCAACCCAGACTCCCATCTCCCACTCCTAAATCACTAACATTTAATTGCCTCTGGTGGAAAGGGACAAAGGAGAATAATGTATAAGGTCAGAAACATTTTTGTCTACTGCATTATTTTTAATCATCATATTTAATTTATGTTGAAACTTCAAAATGATCTAAAAGGATAGATTTTTTCATGTTTATCTAAGAAGAGCCTGGGTTTTAGTATTCCATGGTGTGTGTATTTAAAAAAAAAGAAGAGCCTAGGTTTAATAACAAGTTGAGAAACAATGCCAGCAGATCTCTGACCTTTTTTTTGATGTTTCTGTGTTTATTTGACATTTTTTCAACAACCACTTATTGAAAATCAACTATGTCAGGCAATAGGGATATCAACCAAAAACCATACAACTCCTGCCCTCAAGGAACAAATGGTTCACTGGAAAAGCCATGATAAATACCATGGAAAAGGTATTAACAACATGCATAAGAGCACAGAGAATGGTCAGGCATAATGGCTCATGTCTGTAATTCTAGCACATTGGGATGCCAAGGCAAGAGGACTGAGGCCAGGAGTTTGAGACCAGTCTGGGCAACACAGTGAGACTCCATCTCTACAAAAAATTTTTTAAAAATTAGCTGAGTGTAGTGGCGCAACCCTGTAGTCCTAGCTACTCGGGAGGCTGAGGTGGGAGGATCACTTAGGCCCAGAAGTTTGAGGCTGCAGTGAGCTATGATTGCACCACTGTACTACAGCCAGGGCAACCGAGTGAGATCCCATCTCTAATATCAGGAAATATCACAGAAGAGCAGACACTTCAGTCAGAACTTAGGTTGAGTGCAGTGGGCTGAACAGTGATCCCCAAAATGATTGTCCATGCTCTAAGCCCCAGAACCTGTGCTTATTTGAGGAAAGGGGCTTTGTAGATGTAATTAAGTTAAGGATCTTGAGAAGAAATCATCCTAGATTAGGGTGGGCATTAAATCCAATGAAAAATCCTTACAGAGCGAAGAAGCGATAAAGATACAGAGACACAGAGGGGAGAAAGCCACAGGCAGAGACTGGAGTGATGTGTCTACAAGTCAGGGAACACCAAAAGCCACCAGAAGCTGGAAGAGGCAAGAAAGGATTCTTCCCTAAACCTTAAGAGGGAGCATGACCTGCCAAAACCTTAATTACAAACTTCTGGCCTCCAGAACTAAGAGAGAATAAATTTCTGTTATTTTAAGACACCAGGTTTGTGGTAGTTTGTTATGGCAGCCATAGAAACTAACACAGTGAATGAGTGAGAAGGATTTTTATAGGTAGCATCAAAGAAAGAACATTCTGGGCAGAAGGAACAGCATAAGTATATATATTTGGAAACTAACACATACTCTAGTGTGATCAAAACACAGACAAGTGTTGTGGAAACCAAGGCAGAAGACTGAGAGACAGCTTATAAAGAATTTACTTTCCTGTGCTAAGGTTGGGCCTGGCAAAATCAGGCTGGTGTTTCCAAAATAAGAGATGTGGAAGATGGACCGCAGAAGCAGAATGGGAAGCTAAAAAATCAATGAGGAGATTAAAGTATGGAAGCAGAAGGAAGATAGAAAAAAAGGGGCAGCTAGAAGTGGCATGTTAGAAAGATACAATTAGTAAGATTTGATGATGGTTCATGTAGCCTCAAGACAGACTCTAAATCCTTGGAACCTCCCTGCATAGACAGGTGACATGATTTCTCAATTTCTGGTTCCCAACAGGGAGGAACAAATGCCAAAGTATGACTGGTGGGAGGTCTGGAGAGTTAATATATTTGTATGTGGGGAGAGGGAGCTTAATAAACATTTATTTGTTCATTTGATTTTAAATGACATGTGGGCAGGTGTCAAGGGGACACATATACCAATGATGGCCACTTTGTTCTCCTTCATGGAACTCAGCACCTGCTCCAGCTTCTCCTCAGATGCCATATTCTGCACCTCACTCAGGTGGTGCTCCTGGAACTCCACTGGGACAGCAGCAGCCTTCAGGGACAGGTCCCAAAAAATTGCAGCGTCAAGGTCAAATACTTTCCAACCCACCCCGTCGTCCCTGCAGTGGATCCCTAAGGCCACTCACCTTGAACACCTCCTTGACAGCGTGCATCAGCTCAGGCCCCACACCATCTCCTGGCAACATGGTCACGGGAAAGGCGCCCTCCACCCTCACGTCCTCTGCCTGCGGGTAGGGCCGGCAGAGCTAGAGCTGGGGCAGGAGCAGGGGTCCTCCAGGGAAGGGAGAGGGAGGGGCAAAGGAGTGGGAAAAATGGGGAGGGAGCCGCGAGGAGGTGACAGGTGAGTGAGCGAAACTCGAGCCGCATCAGGCATACCTGGCTCCGCAAGGCAGCTTGCGCCGCGGCCGACGTACCCAGACCTCTCCATGCCCCGGGGCTGCTGGCGGAGAACAGCGCCTGCCATAGGGACAAGACTGTGAGGTGAGATCTGGGACCCCCAGACCCCAAACACTGCAATGACCTTGCCCTCTTTAGGAAACCCAGGGACAAAGCCTCGCTCCCTCTCCCGTCCCTGCCCAGAGTGTCCCCGGGCCTCACCCGGGTCAGCCAGCGGACACCGCTCAGCGACGCCATGTTTTCCGCAGGAAGTCGCGCAGGAAGTGACGCCAAAGCTGGCGCGGCACTGTACCTCGACTTCCGGCCCGTCCTGGGGTGCTTGGCGGTGTTCTATCTGCGCCAGCCCATGCCTCCTGCCCACTCCTGTACCTCCTTCTCCTTAGTGACTGGAGGCCACGGGACGCGCAACCACTTTGTCTCTTGCTTTATTTTCAGTCGCCATATTTAATTTATGTTGAAACTTCAAAATAACTTTAAAGGAAAATATGTGACTTCATTTTATTGAATGAGGACCTGAATTTTACAAGAGGTTGAGAGAAAATTACGAGGATTGTGTCTTAAAAGTTTTTGTGTCTACGCGTTTCTTCCTTTGAGAAGAAAGTGCTCACTGAACACTTGTATGCCAGGCATTAGAGGAACACAACATAGTCCGAAGGTCTGGAAATTTCCATTTCATTTCAGAAAATATTAATTTTCTGGAGGATAACTACATAGACCTGAGCCCAGCCTAACACTCAAAAAATATCTGCAAACTGATACTACGTGGCTGTCGCCAGAGTGAAAATGACTGATGGAGGTTACCAACTGAACCAGGCCAAGAAGATGAGACCATTATTGTATGAAGGTCACTGTATTCTCCTTGTGAGCTCAGCAAGCTCTCTGGGCCTTCAAGTCCCAACAAAGGCGTCTTTCACCAGTACCACCTGATAATTGAGAAATCCAGTTAGGACCTTTGAAAAGTTCTTTAACCAATCTCTTGGAGCAGGAAAGGGAGGTTATACCACCATGTTCCCCTCTAACTGTTGTGGAGCCTCCTCCGCTTAGCACCAGGGCATATTAATGATGGATAACGTGCCCATACTTGAGTGTTCAGTGTGAGGCAGGATGAATTAAATGTCAGTGTCCTAGGCCTGCAAACCCTCCAGTACAGGGGTCCTAACTTGGGGTCCACAGAACTCCCAGCTGTCCATGAGTAGAAATTAGTACTGTGGCCACACGCTGTGGCTCACGCCTGCAATCTTAGCACTCTGGGAGGCCAAGACAGGCTGATGGTTTGAGCTCAGGAGTTCCAGACCAGCCTGAGCAAGACGGAGACCATCTACTAAAAATAGATAAATTGAACGAGTGCAGTGGTGTGTGTCTGTAGTCCCTGCTACCTGGGAGGCTGAGGCAGGAGCATTGCTTGAGCCCAATAGTTTGAGGTTGTAGTGAGCTATGATGACCCCACTGCACTGTAGCCTGGGTGGCAGAGCAACATTCTGTATAAAAAGAAAGAAATTAGTGCTATGAACTTGATGGGAAATAGTGAAAAATCATTATCTTTATTTTCACTAACCTCTAGCTGAAATTTAGCATTTCCTTTCATTATGAATGTAGGTCACAGATCACAGTGCTACCTGTAGTATCCTTGACTTTGTCACTTATAGAAAGTATAGATATTTTCATTCCACATTTCAGTTGTGGCAGATATCTATTTTTTTTAATTTGTTTTTTTTAAAGGCTAGTCAAGTGAAGCAGTGGGAGTGTAGAAGGAACAAAGGAATCTGTAACTGTTTGTGATCAATTAGTTGTAAACACCATTGCAATAGTAGATATCTTAAAATATCATTTACTCTCATCCCTAATTTGACATCATTTGACCCAATGCTAGATCACATTAATTAATGCATTAATGAAACAGCACACATAGTAGTATATTACAAGGTAACTTTTTAATTGCCATGTATCAACATAATTGATTTTCTTTGTAACCCTGTTTATTTTATGCATTTACAAGCCTTTCTAAGGAAGAGTCCACAGACTTCAACAGCCTTTCAAAGAGATCCACTGCACACAAAAGTTTCAGAATTTCTGCTCTATTAGGCCTACTGGATCTTTTTCTAAAACTATGAGCAACCAAAAGAGTAACATAATAAATGACAATTCCTTAAAGATTGAAGTCTGAGAAAGCTGCTTGGAAGTGGGATAATTTGATCTATGATTGACGGATAAACAAGATTACAGAGAAGAAGTGACTACACTATAGGGAAAAGTGGAAATGTAAGCAAAGGTGCTATCTTGGATCAGCTTCCCTACAAGCAGAGCCAGAGACAGGGATTCTTAGGCAAGTGACTTATGGAAGGAGTGTTCTTAGGAGAAAGATGTTGGGATGTGAATAAGGGGGAGGGGAAGGAGTTCAGCAAGATGTGGCCTCAGCTAAAGTCTACCTCAGCCTCTGCTCTTGGGGAGCTCTGGAGCACGAATTATGTCTCAAGGTTGTCACAATTTGAAGCAAGTCTTAATAACCCTGCTGTAGCCACGCATGGCTACAGGACCACTCCTACTGCAAGACAGCCTAGGAAAGAAGGGAATAGGTTTGCCATGATTGGCTGAAACCAATTCTTCACCTACTGACTGCATATTAGAATCACCTGGGGAGCTTTTTAAAAATACCTTTCTGGGCCTTACATCCAGAGGTTTTGATGTAATTGGTCTGGGGTAGGGCCTAGACATTGGTGTTTTTAAAAAGCTCCTCGGATGATTCTGAAAGTCCCAGAGTTGACAATCAGTGACTTACGCCAATCATGATCCTTCATCTGGGGCTGGGCAGGTCTATCAGTTGGGATCATATTCACACAACATACCCAAGCCTAAATAAGAGAGTTCAGCAATAGATGACCCAGGGCTGGAGTGGCCCTCCACAGTGTCAGAGGCACAGACTCGTTATCTTGCTGGCCCACCTTGCATAGCCTCAATTCCCAAGGTCATTCAAGATCCAAGAAGGCTATTCCAGCTCCAGCATTCCGCAGCAGGAAGAAGAACAGGGAAGGAAAAGAGTAGAGACTCCAGCCCTTTAATGGTATTTCCTGGAAGTTGCACGTACCATTTTTTTCTCCTCCATTCCCTGTCTTATTTATTTATGTATTTGTTTGTTTTTATTAAGGTGAAATATACATATATAATTTACCATCTTTACTATTTTTAAGACACACACCATTTCTGCTTACATCCCATGCGATACTGGAAATATGTTGGTTTTTTTCCTTCAAGGCTCTAGCTTTTGTTTCAGAAGGCCTCCTCTACCTTAAGATGATAAACATATTCTCCCAACAGTGTTCCTAATGCTGTTAGGGTTTTGTGTGTTTATGTGGTTTAGGTCATTAATGTATCTGAAGTTTAGTTTTGTAAAAGGTGAAAGGTAAAGGTCCAACTTTATTTTTTCCCATAGGTTAGCCAATTGCCTAGTATCATTTATTACCTTTTCCTCCAGATAAGAAATTCTACCTTTATCAAATACTAAATTCCCACATATATGTTAGGTCAAATCATGTGAAACTACTGTTCTGTGTCACCTCAACCCAGCTTTATTTTCTCAATTATACCAGTCACTACTAGACATCATATATTTATTATTTACATACACCATTGCTTGTGTTTGCAGTGAACGACCTCGAGGAATGAGGCAGTATCTCCCTCCAGGACAAAGAGCAGGTTTGCTTATTTCCTGCTATAAAAGAAGTGGGCTCCCTAAGCTCAGTGTTCCTCAGATGCCACACAAACCCACTGCATGCACAGCATCTACCAGGCCACACCACATTGCCCCTGTGGGACCTGGGGACTGAGGGAGCCAATGTAAACAGGACGCTCATACTGCTGCTGTGCTGTGAGTAATAAAGTCCTTTGTGTCTGACCCAGGAGTCATCTCTGCCAGCATACAGGAAATAGTAAGAGGCTAATTATTCATATATCAACAGGGTAAATTCAAATGCCAGACCCTGACAGTTTTGGCAATGAGGACAGGATGCTGATAGACACATAGCTTTCTGGAAGAGGAAAGACAGGGACCCTGTGGACCAGATTAGGGAATACGAAGAGTCCTTGGCGTATGTTAGTGAATCCTCTGACCCAAATTGTGGGCGGCAGGGGGAGGGTGGATAGGTTAAGTGTCTCGCACTGTCCTGTCTGTTGATGAGGCTGAGCATGAGGGGCAGGAGTGAAATAAGCCACCTGAATGGTGCTTTGGTTCTTGCTCACTCTCCTCCACGCAGGAGGAGGATGGGATGCTCTGACAATGGGGCAGCAAGCTCCACAGCCCCACGCAAAAGGCAATGTGGATGTGGCTGCCGGGTCAAGGATCCCCAAAGCTGAAATAAATAGTATCAGCCATGGTGTTTGATACAGAGCTTTAGGTGAACCAAAAACAGTTGAGTTCATTTGGTTGAGCTCCACAGGTGTCCACGCAAACCAAGAGCGAATGCAAAGCCTGGCCTCCTGGCACAGGCTCGCTCTCTCCCTCTGCGCTCCACAATCCCTCTCTTCTCTTCCCTCTCTACTCCACCTTTGGCTGCTTTGTGAAAAAGCTGAGGATGCTGGGGGACTTCATGGAGGCGAGGGCCTCAAAACTTGTATAGCTCTGTTGTGCCCAAGCACCCAAGTCGCCATCTTACCCAGCCCCGTGGACAGATGCAGAGCTGGCACGAAGGACTGCACTGTGGAGTGCGGGCAAAATGAAAGGGCCCCTGGGCTCGAGCAGTCTCTGGAGGAACGCTGAAGGTACACGGAGGAGGAAGCAGCAGCAATGGCAACGCTGAAGCCAGGGGCCAAGGAGAAATAAAAGCCTCCCAGCTGCACCCTGCGAGTGAGCCTCCCCCACCACCCTGCACATCCTTGATCTCCCGGCTGAGCTAGCCCGAGCTCTTGGCAGCTGGTGCTGTAGCTCCTGTATGTGCACACACCATGCTCCTTGGTAAAAAATCACCCAAGTTCAACTGATGGGCTTTGAGCAAAGTTTGCAGTGGAGAAGACAAATTAAAGTGACCTGTAGGTAGAGTCTTTGGGCCAATTCAATGGCTTCCACTGTGAATGTATCGCTGGCATTGATGCTTGTGCAGGTGTGGGCTGTGAATGTCCACAAGTGTCTGATGGGATTCACCCATTCAGAGACTGCTGCATGTGGAACGGTGATTTCTGAACTCTCTTAGATGGTTCAGAAGAATCGGTATGGAATTGCAAGAGGAGAAAGGGAAATCCAAGAGTTAGACCCAAAGGCTGCTGGATTACTGAGGCCATTTTCCAGCACAACAGCGCCACCTGCCTGACATAGTCACCAAGCTCATCCCCTTTTTAAAAAAGACCTACTAACTTGTTACTGACCCAGAGTTCCTGTGACCACCTGTCACCCCCGTTTGGGGATGGGTCAATATGGATTTGGTGACTATTAACGGAAGGACATCAAAGGCCTTATTAGTCAAATGGAAGTGCTATATACAAGAGCACAACTGACCTGGCCCTAACATTATCTGGGTTTTACATGAAAAAAGTGGCAGCAAAAATCTTTTTGGGGGAAACTTTATTCCCCACTTCACCACCTGAAGCAAAGCTGCTGACTAGGTGGGGCCCTCAAATCACAAAGGGTCCCCTAAGTGCCTGGCCTGGTACTCTGGTGGCTTGGCTAAGCTGACATCTTATGGTGTCCACCTTCAACCTGAGCATCAGCTCGGCAGAATCAGACAGGCACAGGCACGATGCTCAGGGGATAGAACTCAGGGCAGTGCTGGGACTCTCGGCCAGTACTCCCTGTGATGATTCCTGCTACATTTTTACTGCCTTTTGTTCCCAGTGGCCTAGATGTCTTGCCCACAAGACTGGCAGATTAAAGACATTCCTTGTTGCAGCTGCAAATTGTGGAAACAAGTTCAGCTGCCAGTGAGACAGCGGGGGCCATTCACAGAGATGCCCTCCTCTAGTGATACCAGCTGGACTTGAGCTGCTGATCCAGCCTTCAGCACCCATGTCACCACCATCACTGCCTGGATCCATCATTGAACCAGACGTGGCATCACATTCACCATCATGGGCTGGGCACAAAGTAAAAAACTATGTTTCTGATGCAGGAGCCACCACTACATACTGGAGTAGTGATGCCACTCAAAATTTGGATCATGTGTCTTTCAGCGAAGGAGGCCACACTGCATGGACATTGCCCCACTTGCTCCCGGATGACTGACTATCTCAGACTACTGACTGACACCCTCTCTGGGCTACCATTGGTGCCTTGAAGCTGTCAGCACATTTTAAGGTTGCAGTGTTGCTCTTCTAGTCTGATCAAAGTCTGTGGCTCTGGCCACACCATTTTGGCCCTTGAAACTAAGCCGTGTCAAGTTTTTGGCTTTTCATACCATCTGCTGTATGATGCACGCTTTGTTGCAAAAGCCACCCAACGATGGGCCAACAGTCAAGCCCATACCATGCTCCCTCCCACCTGCTGGCATCCGGTATTACTGAGCACTGAATGGCCCTTCCAAAGCTTCTGACTACCTCCATCCCCACCTTCTAGGTCACCTACTTCAGTAAGGCAATGTGACCACTGAATGCAGCCATCCCCAGACAAGGATCATTTCTTCTTGGCCACTTCCTGGGTAAAGATCAGGACACAAGGGGTAGAGGCTTATGTAACCCTATTCTGAAAAGTTGGGATCTGACAATTCCTGAGCATGGTGCTTCATTTTTTCCATCTTACAGCAACCACAGGTCAGCCTGATGGCTACACCCTTCAGGTGTCAGCCTGGCAAAAGAGGGCTAAGGGGAGTCAAACTTAATTCTAGTTCAGGTTTAGCAACCTGGATTCTCTTGATGGATTAACATGGTCCTAGATCATAAAGATAATGGCCACTTGGTTGAGTACACTGCTTGCCAAGTCCCCCTACCCTGGCCCACACAGGCCAAGGTAGGAGATACGATGGGTTTCTTTAAATTTTGTTAAAATGCCCTTGTGCCACTCAAGCCTGGCCCCTGCAGACAAAAGGTCTGGGTATGAGTAGAGAGAGATTAGAGAAAAGATAAAGTTATAGCTACTGGAATGGGACACACTGCTTTCGTGGCCACGGAGGCCTGTGAGAAGACACCTTAGAAGCCAGTAAGTGCAGAGAGAGGGAAGTGATTAGGGTGCTCTTTGTCCCCTAGACTCACACTAAAACCGAGCAAAGCCGTCATCTGGTCTGCAGCAGCCGTGGCTGACAACTTGACTCTTTCTGTGTTTATCATGCTGCCCACGTGCTATGAAAACGGAGACATTCATATGGGTGTGGACAGACCTGAACTGTTCAGTTGTGCCATCTGCCACCTTCAGTGGCAGCTCCTGAATATGGAACCTCCCCCTCCCCCATACATGCACAAACGCACCATCCAGCACAACCTTATTTCAATCTGACTAGTACGAATGTGTGAACATTTCCTGTCACCTGAGTGCCCTTGGTTCATGTATAGTAACTGAGGATGCAACTGTTTGGTGACACTGCCCATGTGGCTTAACGATGATCCAAATCGGATTCAACGACAAATTCTGAATTCACATTACATGTGACCCTTTGGGTTACACGGTACGTGGGCCATGGAATGTCTCTCTATTAGGGATGAACATTGCTTTTGGCCCATCTATTGCCTCCTATAATTATTGGCAATGACATTAAAGATCGGCAGATCAATCTAAAACTCACTTGTGCAGGTTGCAATGGACAATAGCCTGACCTTAGCCTATATCCTGTCCTACCAAGGCCTACTGGTTCACTTGAGACTTATTCACAGGTAACTGAGTCTGACACCCTGGGCGGCATGGTTGAAACCAATACTGAAGGTTGGCTTCTTCTCACTTAAAGTTCTATTGATAGTAATTCAATTCTACATGAGACAAATTGAACAAATTTGGTCCCAGCCTCTGTTGATGAGATTAATTGGAGTGGTATACTCATGTGAACATTCCAGTTCAGCCAAGAATGTGTAGGGCCAATCGTTGGGAGAAGCAAGCTGTCACAGGCCCTGAGCAACCCTGCACATTTTTACTGGGCATGCCAAGACTACGCAACCCTGACCACTCTGCCTGGGCTATTTCTCAGGGTTGTGAATGCAGCAAGCAACGTTGAGGACTGAGGCAATATCTCCCACCAAGACAAATAGGAGGCTTGCTTAATGCTGCCTATAAAAGAGGTGGGTTCCCCATGCTCAATGTTCCTCCCGTGGGACTGTTTGCACAGTACCCGTAGGGCTCCTTCACATTGCCGTTGTGAAACTTGGGGGACGAGGAGAGCTGTTGCAAACATGGTGCTTTTGCTACTTGCTGTGCCGTAATGAAGCTCGTTGTCTCTAATCCAAGGATCTTATGTCTTCTGCCAGCATTCATGAAACAATAACAAGTCAACGTATTAGTTTGAAAGTAGGGCAAAATCAAATCCCAGATAGTTTATATGTAGTGAGGTGAAAGAGAATAAAGAAGTACCAGAGAGGGCCTTAGGGGAAAAGGTGTCCCTGCGTGTTGTCTTAGTCTGCTTGGGTTACCATGGCAAAATACCATAGACTGGGCAGCTTAAACAACAGAGCTTTCTTTTCTCTGAGTTCTGGAAGCTGAGAAGTCCAAGATCAAGGTACCAGCTGACTCAGTTCCTAGTAAGGGCTTTCTTCCTGGCCTGCAGATGGCCACCTTCTTGCTGTTTCCTCACATGGTGGAGACAGAGAGCTCTAGTGTCCCTTCCTCTTCCTACAAGGGCACCAGCCCTGTGATTAAGGCCCCACCCTTATACCTCCTCACAGGCACTATCTCCAGATTTAGTCACGTGGAGGTTAGGGCTTCAACCAATGAATTTGTGGGGGACACAAATCTGCAGTCCACAGCAGGTGTCATCCAGATTTCGCTTAAGCCTGCAGGTTAGAGAACCCTTTAAAAGAAATGTCGAGAACACGAGGAAGTTGGTTAACGTTGCAGAAGGGATTCTGAAGAGCATGGCAGATGTTGGAGGTGACGAAGTGTGACAGACAGGTCAGGGCCCAGAGAAACAGAGCATTAAGGGACTGAGTATGTGATCAAGCAGTGGAGGTCACAGTGGAGGGCCAAGCAGCAGGATCCACAGTTTCAGGGGTGAGTGACAAAAACAGGCATGAGAAGTATAAAAAACTTTTATTAAGTTAAAGTTATTAAAAGTCAGTGCTGGGGATACTGCTCGGAAATGAAAATAAATGAACAACTGTATTCTTACGCACAACAACATGGGTAAATCTCACAGATATTAACATAATGGTAAATGAAAGCCAGGTATTAAAAAACTACATAGTGCATGATACCATTTACATGAACTTCAAGAATGAGAAAAACTAGTTTATGGTGTGAGGAGTCAGAAGAGGGCTTACCTCTTGAGTGGCACGTGTTGACTGCGAGTAGGAATGAGAGAGGCTGCAAGGATGTTGGAAATGTCCTGTATCTTAATCTGGATGGTGGTTATATGGGCGTATATGTGTGTCAAAATTTACCAAGGTGTGCATGTAATATTTGTGTACTTTGCTATAAATTATGCCATAATATAAAAAGCAAATAATTTTTTAACTAAAACAATAGATGAACCTTGGTCCAAATTGATCATCTACATATATTTCAGCCACATGAAGTGCTCTCATCAGCAAAGAGAACTGCCCGCATACAGCTTGGAACAGACCGTGAGGCCTCATCACCCAACACTTTGTTCAAATAAGAAGGGACCTCAGTCACTGGGACCCACACAGGAATGTGCTGGAGTCAGATTGCACAGGCTCTGGAGAAACTATTGTGCGCATCTCTCCCAACTGGTAGTTTGAAATCAGCCATCGTGGGAACATACACATCATGAAAATCAGCCAATGCTACGAAGCAGGTTTATTTTTTGAAGCAATTGTTAAACACTCCCCATCACCCCACTGGACTCTCAGTACTTCAGGTTTACCATGAAGTAGCCGCAGCTGAGAATCATTAGGTGACTTGCCTACTCAGGTCGTGTCTCCAGACCCCAAGTCCAGTGTCCTTTCCATCGTGTGGCACATTCCAGTTGGCCCTGGCTCCTACTGCCTAAGTGGCCATTGAGGCTAAGGGGAGAGAGGTCTTGATATGCTCTCTCTAAGGAATGGGCCTGGGTGACAGGGCAGAGCAGGGCTAGGTGGCAGGTGGTAAGTGTGCTGAGCTCATCTCCTTGGGGCACCCACATAACCATCATTCTCGAGTCCCTGACCTCTACCTCCCAGACATGTAAGCATTCATTCCATAAATATGTACGCACCAGCTACTGTTCTCGGCACTGTGAATACAGAGGAGAAGAAAAGAGACAAAAATCCCGTCTGCAAGAGCTACAGGCCAATAAATGCCAGCCCTTTTCCATTAAGACACATCTCACTCCCCACTGACCCTGCCTTAATTTAGGTCTTTACTATCTCTTGTTCCTACCCAACTCCAGGGTAGGAACCCAACCCTGGAGCTGGCTCTTGTCACTAGGACCAGGGGCCTGTCACTAGGACCAGGGGCCTGTCACTAGGACCAGGGTCTTGTCACTAGGACCAGGGGCCTGTCACTAGGACCAGAGTCTTGTCACTAGGACCAGGTTGTTCCTACCTGAATTGTTCCTACCCAACTCCAGGTCCTACCAGCTGATCCAAGTTTTGGGGGCCTAAAGCTTATACAGTGGGGCGGGGGGTAACTCCTTAAGAAGAATACAAAATCATGAATACACAATTATATATAACCCTGTGAATATATCACAGGGAACTCTCGAGGGGCCTTGAAAGGGGTCCATGTGGCTGAGATCCTGAAGACTAAGCCTCATGGAGAATCAGCCTCTGCCAAGTCCTCCCTCCGCTTCACCCAGGAGGAGAAAGAGCAGCTCCCTCCTACCTCCATGCTACATTGGCCTCAGTCCCTACTCCACCCTGCTCCATTTCAGGAGTGATAGCTTCCTTCCTGTTGCCCCCCCACCCCTATCAATCAGAAAAGGAATTTGATATTCCCCCACCAGTAAAAAATATATATACTTTTATTTCCATTTTTTTTTGTCACTGCCTATGGGTAGCTAAGGGGCAGCCATCCAGTGCTGCTGTAACTCTAGGTTAGAGACAGCAGGGGACAGCCATCTCTGCAAAATAGTGTGGAGTGGGTGTAGCTTGCTGTGCTAGGGAAAATGGCTCTCTTCCTTTTCCTCAGTGGGGATTGAGATTGGTTGGTTGTGATTGGCAGGAGTGTGGACAACCATAGCTTGGGCATCACCTGCCTTTGCTCCAGCCCAGAGATTGGATGCAAGAGCTCGACTATCCTGCCAAAGGGTACACCGTTATGCTCCTGTTGTGTTAGTATTCAAGACTGAATAACTCAGCCTAGATGCGGGGAGTGGGATGGATCCCAAGGCAAGACTAACACTGCGATGTGGGATTCTCTTGAAGCAATGGAAGAGACCTCAGGAATCAACAGTCAGGAAGGCTGAGAGCTGGCGCAGACCCACCAGCAACCTTCTGAGATGGACCTTGGCTTGTTTGCTTTCTTTATGGAACTATGCGAATAGGCAAGATTAGTGCATGCTTTAATTTTCGTATTCTTCCTATCTTTTCAGTCCCATCGGGGACTTGACAGGAAGTGGATCCAAGTGCCTGCCCAACACTCTAGGGCCTCCAGGGGGCGCTAAGGCCCAACACACAGCCTGGCCCAGCGGGCCTCAGCCTAATACACCACTTTGGATTTGTTTTCTTTGGTTTACACCCACTTTGGGTGGAGAAAAAAAAAGGAGGGACGACAAGAGCGCCCTTGCCATGGACATGAGCACGCATGGCCATGAAGGGGAGGATGAGGTCAGAGGCTCTGGCCTGCGGGTTTTGGGGGAGCCCCTGTCGGGTCCAGAAGGGAGTGCCATTCTCCGCAGGTGGTGGCATTCTCTGCAGCCTTGCACCAGCCTCCTCTGTCATCACCACCACTCCTCCAGCTCTCTGTGGCCACAGCCACAGCAGGCCCCCAAATTCCTTTCTCATGGAGAAGTTGCAGCAGTTAGAAAGGGGAAATACGCTAAGGAACTAAGATAAATAATGCAGAATGAAAATACACACAGAGTTCCAAGAAAAATGTCTTTCCACTGGACCTAAAGCAGAGATGCTAACCCTGACCCCAAGTGCTGACCCCGAATTGCTCTTTGGCCTGCCCCCACTGGGCCCACAAGCTGCCCTTGTGCCTTGGTTCAGCGGCTCTGACCCAGAAGCCCTCTTCTGGGGCTGCAGGCTCTGGGAAGCCTCAAACACCACCCCAGCTAGCTTCCTCCCATGCCATGCAGTTAGTAGGATAGAATGGAAACCCACACAATCAGAAATCTGTCCCAGCTTACTGAGCCTTACCTCAGTGCCACCTTCCTGGGCTGACTGATTCCCCCTTCTGCCCCAGGTTAATTCTAAGCTCCTATTCCCCAAATCTACCTGAGGCAGAACCTTCCATAACCTTGATGATCCACAACATCAAAGCATTTTGAGGACCAGGAAAAGGAATGTAAGGCAATGAGGTGTTGCAAAAGCAAGGGCATTCCAGCTGTAGGGGACAGCTGGAGTAAAGGAAGGGGAGTGGGGAAGTTGTGTTTGGGAAATTGTGAGATCTTCATGTCAGGCAAGCAAGGAACTCACACAGCAGGGTATGGAGGGAAGGCTGGCTGGCAAGAGAAATCAGATCAGGCATCAAAGGGCCTAGAATGTCCCTAAACAGAGCCCCAAATGTCTATTTGGGGAGCCACAAGAGACATTTAACAGTTTCTAAGCAGGCAATGGCCCAATCCAAGCAACATTTTAAAAAACTGTGGCAGGAGGCTGGAGGTGTTTGGGAGCGAGCAGCTGGGGCAGGGAGCTAGAGGAGGAGGCTGTGGGCAGAACTGGGGAGTTCTACGCCTCCTGCGAGTCAGGGTGGAGTCCAGTGGAGGACAAGTAGTCTCGCTGTTAAAGATATTCTCTGTGGGCACCTGGGTAGGGAGAAGGACATGGACATGGGAGAATCCCTAAGACCTGACAAACAGGTAGCTGTGGAGCAGAAAAGTACCAGAAATGACTCCTGAGCCCCAAGCCTGGAGGGCAGCAGGAGGAGGTGCCATGCACAGACACAGGGGAGCCAGGAGGAAGAGCTGGCTGTGGCCAATGGGTGTGTGGAGACCAAGTAGCCTCACCTAGGCCTGGGGGCAGAGCCACTTGTGATGGGGACCCTCCCTGGAGGCAGGGGCCCCTCTCCTCCCTAGAGCCAAGCCCAGCTCTGTCTTCACCAATTGATATTCAGGACTGACTGAAGCAAGAGAGAGGCCCCCTCTGGGAGACCATTTTTCTGAAGACAGACTTTGAGACTGTGGATGAACATGAGTGGAGAGGAGAGCCCGGTACAGCAGCTTGGGGTGCTCAGAGGGTGAGAGGAGAAAGAGCGTGTGCTCCAGCCATCATGGTGGCTTTCCCAGGTGCGTGGGGAGGAAGAGGTACAGTAAACCCACCGTTGCAGGGAAGTCAGAAGGCCTGAGCCCAAGAGAGATCACGGGGTCTGAGACAGCAGCCAGCAGTGGCAGAGCTGGAAGGGAGCCAGGCCACCAGGGCTCCGGGAGTGGCTCACTGGGGCCTGGCAAGGTGTCCTTGGTGGAGTGCTTCTGTGACAGTGCTCAGACACAGGAGGGGCAAGAGTGGAAGGAGGTAGGGACAAGGGGGCAGTTCTTTTAAGAATGGAGAGATATGAGCAGAGAAAAAGAGGGAGGATCGAGACTCAAATAGAAGATAGGATGGGGCAATCCCGGGAAGAGCAGATGAGGGGACTGAGCAAAGAGGTCCCACGTCCATCTCCAGGGTGGAAGGTGGGGAGAAGAGAATGGGAGAAGAGACTGAGAAATGAGGAGGCGCATGGACCGCTGAGAGCGCCAGCAGGGCTCTGCCAAGATTCTGAGTGCTCTCCACTAGGGAAGACATAGGGTGCCTACTGGAAATGAAAGGGCCAGGGGTAGGTCTACAGTTAGCTAGAGAAGTAGAGCACATATTGAACAGCTTTGAGGGTTCCCTAGAGCACTGTTTCTCAACTGTAATGTGTGTACAGATCACCTTGGATCTTGTCAAAATGCAAGTTCTGATTCGGCAGGTTTGGGTAGGGCCTGCGATTCCAGGGACTTAGAGAGTGGGAGAAGGAGACAGAGAAAGAAACTGGCATAAGAATTCACCTTAAAGGAGAGACCCAGCTTTGAGCAACCCACCTGGGGTAAAAGTCTAAGTGGGAATGGCAGCCCCTGTGCGGGTGACGGGGAGGAGGGCACAAAGAGAAAAGGATGGCAACGAGGAAAGAGGTGAGGAGAGGAGGTGGGGTACATTTGGGGTGGGGACTCAGCAGTGCTCCCTGAGACCCCTCATCTGGGTCAATGTGGGGCAGAACACTAACTGCCCCACACTCGGAGGCCCCCCAAAAGAGGATGGGAGTCAGCTGGGGCAGGAAGGTGATATTCCAGGGGTGTCTGAGCATGCAAGCAGCAGGCGGGGTAGGCAACCCCTGTGCTGTTCTGCAGGAAAGTGCTGGACTCGTTCTGGCCTTGCTCAAAGCCTGGCCAGGACACATGAGGCCAGTCTGTGGGGAGAGGGACAGGAATGGCCCTGCCCCAGGGTCGAGGGTGAGATGATTTCTGTGCCAGGAACTAATAAGAGAGGAATGGAATCTGAGAGGAGAGGTGGCTGGGGAGAAACAGGAGAGAGCTGGGCTCTGAGCCCTGCGTGTCCAACTTGCAGTCAGAAATCAAGAGGTTTCTGAAAGGCACCGGTGGGGAATGAAAATATTTTAGGTTTAGGCAACCGAGGATCGGGAATAGGGACTGGGGGGTGGAGGGAGGTGCAGGGAAATCGCTCAGCATGTCGGGGCCCCAGCCTAAGAGAGAGAGAGAGAGAGATGTTTCAGTCCTTTTCTGTAACCGAGGTCAGGTACGCCAGGAGAAACGCCGGAGGACGGCGCCAGCGGGAGAAGAACATCAAGAGTAAAAGCTTGGAGGCGTCAAGATGAGCAGCAGATCTGGGAACAAGGCGTCGGGCGAGCAGAGTACGGCGGGTACTAGGGGGAGGGAGATGAGGCCGCGAAGATGCTGGAGCTTCGTCCAGTGGCGACGGGGAGGCCGTGGAGGTTCCTGAGGGCGGCGTGGCACGCATCTGCCCCTTCGGCCCGGCTCCCTCGCCGCGCAGCCCCTGATCCTCCCTGCCCGGGCCTCCCTGGCCCCGCCGGGCTCTTCTGTTCCTCCCGCGGCCTCAGCCAGGCCGCAGCCCCCAGCCCGGCGACCGACTCGCCAGGGTCCGCCCCGCCACCGCGGCCCGGGCCCGGCCGCTCCTCCCCCGATGATGTCACGTCCCCGGCCGCCCCTCGGCCGGCCGCGCCGCCCCGCCCCCGCCTCCCCCGGCCCCCCGTCCCCTGGGCCCGCCCGCTCCCGACATCCCTCCTCCCGCCCGCGCTCCCTCCCTTCGGCTCCCGCTCCCCCGGGAGCGGCGGCGGCGGCGGGATGGCCCGGGCCCGCGGCCAGGCCCCGGGGAGCGGCGGGCGGCGGCGGCCGCGGCGGGGCGGCGCGGGAACCGGGCCCCGGGGGGAGTCGGCCGGGCTACTGCTGCTGCTGCTCCAGGTGCTGCCGCCCGGGGCTGCGGCAGGGCCGGGGCGCCGGGGCGCGCGGGGCGCTGGCGGCGGCGGCGTCTGCTGGCCCGGCGCTGCCCCTGCCTTTCCCCGGGACGCGCGGCTGCTGCTGCTCCTGCCGCCGCTGCCGCCACTGTCGCCGCCGCCGCCGCCGCCGAGCTCCGCGCCCGCAGCCTCCGCCTCCCGGATGGTAATCAGCGCCCCGCGCCGGCGCCGCGGGCGGGCGGGAGGTGGGGGCGGCGAGGGGGAAAGGGCGGGCAGCCCTGCGCCCCCGCCTTGCCCGAGGCAGCTCCCGGGGCGCTCGGGCCCCCCCTCCGACGACCTCGGCCCTGGGCAGCCGCCAGAGCGCGCCTCTGGGGCGCCTCCGCGCGGACCGGTGCGGGCTCCGCTCCCCGCCCTCCCCGCCGCGCTCGCAGTCCGCCCGCCAGTGCTCAGGCCGCGGGGGAATCCCTCCATCTCCCCGCCCCGCGCCCCGGGAGGGGAGGGGACAGCGCCGGCGCCCGCGGACCCGCTTTCTCCGAGGGAGCGCCCAGGAGGCGAGCGCGCACTGAGCCATCCCGACTTGGCGTTGCGCTCCTGGAGGCGCCTGGTGCCGTCGGGTCGGGCTGAGCTGCGACGCCTGCAGCCTAGGCGGGACCGGATCCCGGGCGGTGGGGGCGCCCACAGACTGCGCGCCCTTATGTTCCCTGCGCAGGACGCTCTGCCCCGAGGCGGGCTGAACCTGAAGGAGGAGCCGCTGCTGCCCGCCGGCCTGGGCTCGGTGCGCTCCTGGATGCAGGGCGCGGGCATCCTGGACGCCAGCACCGCGGCGCAGAGGTAAGCACTTGGACCCGACCCGGTGCTCTCGGGTTGGACGGCTCCGCGCCGCCGCCTCCGCTCAGCTCGCTTAGCTGCTGGAGTGCGGGGTGGAAGGAGCCCTAACTCTGGACGGTCCGGACGAGCTCTCCCGCCCACCCTGTCCCCGAGCGCCTGTGCTTCCTCCGGAGGCTGTGGGGCGGGCCGGGGCGGGGCTTCTGCCTCCACTCTGGCTGTCCCGGCTCTGATTTCTGACGGTCGCTCGCAGGCGCGGTGGTAAACGCCATCCCAGGCCGGGCCGTCTACGGCTCTGAGGGAGGAGGCATCCCCGCTGCCCGCAGTCCCTGAGCCGTGACCCACAGCCACCCGCCGTCTAGGAACGTCCAGCCCCTCCTTCCTGGGCAGTCCCAATGCCTCTGCTTGTCCAATTCCGCGGCTCTCTGTCGGGAAAGGCAAGAAACCCAGCCCCTTTCTTCTTTCCCACGCCCCTCGGAGTTGGAGAACGAGGGTGTGCAGAGCCACAGAGGCGACTGGGGGCTGAGCAGCGGGGAAGGGATGAGATGGGCAGTCGCCCTGGCTGGACCGATTTGTGCTGGCAACGGGGCAGGGCCCCTGCCTCTCTTGCTCAGGTGTTTTTTCTGGCAGGTCCTGTGGGAGGCAGTGGGAACCCAGCACCCACACCTGTCTCCCCTGACTCCTTTGTAGAGGTGTCTGGGTGGCTGATTGACTCCGGGATTTGGACAGGGACTTTAAAACTTTATTGGCCCACCCCCAAAGCACCTGGGGCCGATGGGCTTTTTGTACCTCCAGCTGTGAGCAGGGAGGATGGCATTTAGACATCAAACGGGGAGTTCACAGTGGTTAGAACTGGGGAGGTGCCACTCTGCAGACAGCTGGGACAGTGGGCCCTGGGCTACCCAAAAGTCTGAGTAGCTGCTGTCTCGCTGGCTGAAGGGATTCTGATAGGGGACTGCCGAAGCCGACCAGGCCTGACACCTGGGCCCACACACCCCCAGTCCTGTCCAGAGGACGTCACTCCTAGCCCCCCCACCTCACCCTGTAACAGACACACATCCCGTCTCTTGCACCAACTGAAGCCTTGTTTGTCTGCCCTTTTGTGGCTATCAGGAGGGAGCGCTGGGGACTCTCTCTGCAGCTGATCTCTTCAGAAGGAAAAAAGCTCTTGTGGATGAATTAATTTCCATAAGTTTTACAAGTGATATAACTATATTCCAGGAAAACCGGAAAATAAAAAACCAAATCCCACCTCTCGAACACAGCAACCATCAACATTTTAGCCTATTTCCTTCCTGTATTTCTCCCCAATAACTTGTGTTTTCCTGTGCTGTGCTTACAATTTCATATCCTGCCCATCGCTCTGTTGGTTCTGGCTTTCATTTAACTTGAGATGGTCAATTTCGTCACATGGCCCCATCTTTCTCCTCACCTCCGGCTGTGTGCTGAGAGCTCCTTGTAAGGGTGGGGAGTTGCAGTGGGGTCTCTGGGAGTGAAGGTTCCATTTCTCTCTGACTTTCCCCCAGTGCCTGCCCAGAGCCAGCAGTCTTGATGAAGGGGAGCAGGGAAGAAGGAGGAAGTGCCCTTGTAGCCTGTGTGGGGTGCATGAGGTGTGTCGTCTGCACACAGGGGCTCTTGAGTGGGGTTGAGGTGTCCAGTCTGAGTCCCCAGGGCCACATTGCTGGGACTCAGAGGGCTTCTGCAATTTGAACAGGGGCGTTTCTTCAGGCCTGGTCTGCTAATCCCCAAGCCTAGAGACTTCTCTGTCCCATGACACAAATTGGGAGCCCCCAGACATTTGGTCCTTCGGTGGTTTGGTTGACTCTCCTCCCTGCTGCTGGAGGGAGCAAGCTAATCCCATCTCCTCATTCTTCCCAACGTTGCCTGTCATCTGTCCCATTTGTCTCTTGTTCCTCAGTCAGTCCACTGCTCAAGTCTTCCCATCCTGAAACAGCAACAACCAAAATTCCTTCCCCTGCCCTTGCTTCCCTCTCCGACCTCTGCCTGCTTTCTGTCCCTCTCATGTCTGAGAAACTTTCACAGAAGCACCCTCCCTCAAGCCTGCGCGTCATCTTTGATTTCTTCCTCACCATCACCCTAAATGCGCCTGGTTGTCAAGGCTTAGGGATGCTCCCCTGTGTGTCCTAGTCCCCATCTCAGTGCCCACAGTCACCACTCTGAACACTGACACCCCTTTCCCCCCACTCCTTCCTGGCTTGAAGGTGAACTGTACCTTGGTTTACCACCAGCCCCAGCCCCTCACCACTCCCCTACATCCATCTTCCATGTACCAGGAGAAAAGGAATATTTCCAAAGCACTTTTATCTGATCATGTCTCCCCCTCGATTAAAAATAAAGTGATCCCCCACTTCCCCCAATACTTGGCATTCAAGGCCAATCACAATCAGACCCCAGCCTTCCTTCCTGGCCTCGGGATGATACTTGGCATCCAACGGACACTTGGAAAATTAGCTGGACCTCCAGTAAGTCCTGTCTTCTCTTGAAACAGTCCCTACCCTCAGTACCCACAACACCCACTGAATCAAGTCCCATCAGCTTCAGGGTCACCCACCCCAGCACCTGGTTCTATCTGTGCCCAGGGGAACAGTTCTTAGTGCTGCCTAAGGAAGCTTACCATAGGCCAGTGTCTGTTGTCCTCTGCCTGTCCTGGTCTCCCTTGCCCTGCCAACTGGGGCCTTCCTCTAGGACAGGGTTGGTGACCCATTCATCCTTGTGTCCACAGCACCCAGGACAGGCTCAAGCAGTCCGTAGGGGGACAGTGAGTGTCTGCTGAGGAAAGCAGGAGTGTATCTTAGAAGTTCCTGAATTCCTTTCTGTTGGGCTCCCCTTTGACCTTGGAGGGCTCTAGGTTCTACCTAACCAGGTAATGGGGCAGCCACTCCTCCCCAGTTCTGCAGCTCGGCTTTTACAACAACGTCAAAGTTTTACAGGAGGTGGGTAAGGAGGGGAAGGCCCAGGAGGCCTGCTAAAATCAGTGAGGGAGGGAGGCTCTGCCAACAGGAAGGAAAGTTCCAAACAAAAGATCGGTAGGGAGAGAAGAGGGGCTGAATCCCCTTAAAACTGGAGGCAACAGGGAAGAGAAGGGAAGGCTGGGAGGCTGGTAGAGACCTTCTCCCTACCAGGAAAGTCTGCACGAGGACCCTGCTCCTGCCCCGAACCAACAGAACTTTATCTCTGAGTCCCATACGCCCTTTCCCAGCACTCCTTTCTTTCCCTGAGTCCCCTGCGGACCCAAGTCCTCCTGCGGCTGTGCTCAGCACAGAAGTAGCTCTCTTCTCCTTCTGATGTGCTTCCCAGTCTGGAGAGACCTGTGGAGGGCCCAGACCAGCCCTTCCCCTGGAGGAGACCCCCGGAGGACCCAGAACAGCCCTCCCTCTGGAGCTGGTCCCAGCACACTAGCAGGGCCCCGGAGAGGGAAGCCCACTGGGGCTGCCTTTCCTGTAAGCAGCTGCAGGCCAGCCTCCCTGCTAGGAAATGCTTTTGTTTGCTTTAATAATTAATAGCCACTCCTCAGCCTGGGACCTGGCAGGCAGGCCTGTGAGTGGGTGACGAGAGGGTGGGCAGAAGAGAAGCAGGGCAGGCAGCCTTTAGGTAGAATGGAGGGCCAGAGGAAGAGTGGGAGAGCAGGCCAGGGAGACCCTTCCCCTTCCCTCCCCGCCTCCCGATTTCCTGGAGTAGGTGAGCAGGGCAGCGCCTGGGGCCGTGGGAAGAGGGGATATGGAGCCTCCCCAGCCCCGAATCTCCTCTCCAGCAGGACTCTCAGGACAGAGGGTCTGGGCAGCTGCCTCTAGCCACCAGGCCCTCTCTCCACCTGCGCCTGCATGGTTGAGGTGGGTGTGCCCCAAGGAGCTGCTGCTTTTATCTTCCCGGTCTGCATCTGCAGCACAGCCAGGTGCTGGGCCTGTCAGGGGCTGGGCAGGGTTAGGCCAATAGATCTTGGCTGGGGCAGGAATGCCAGGCCCAATGTGACACTTATCAGCAGTCCTAGGGGCAGAGGATGCCTGCAGGGGACAGTGGGGGCTGAAGGGATGCTTGGAGGCAAGGAGGATCAAGAGCAAAGGAACAACCACTTATGAGCCATGCCAGGAGGGGGCAAAGACGAGCAGGACTTAGCAGAGAGAGACTTTAGGGAAATCTGAGAAAAGGGATGGGATGCCAGAGACATAGACTTTTTGCTCCTTCCACCTCTTAGAGGGCAGGAGACAGAGTTAACGAAGAGCCTCTCCCTGTTGCTGATGACATCAGAGCTTGTCCCCCATTTCCCCAGCGTCCCAGACAAGCAGCAGGCAGTCCAAGCCAAGGCACTGCTCAGAATCTTGGGCTGCCCAGGTGGCCAAGAGTTAGGATTTGGAGAGGAAGCAGAAGGCAGAAGTCCTGGGAGTGCCTCGTAGGGAAGGCTAGGGCTCCAGCCTCAGGCACTTGTCCTCTGATGGGTTTGATTGGCTGTTGTTAAATTGCTCAGGTTTATAATAAGCAGGTAATCTAGGGTATAAAGAGCCACGAGTGGCTTTATGACTAGAGAACAGGGACTGCACAAGGGCTTCATCTGTTCCAGACAGCTGTGGCGGGGCAGAGCGGCTGCCGTGAGAAGGACCCCAGAGCATCCTGCTCAGCCTTGCCAAGGAGCATCTCCAGGGACCTGCCACGTGGTCCCAGCAATGCAGCCAGACACCTCTGCAGCCTCCATCATGTCCCCACATGCATCCCGGCATAGTCTGGAGCGCAAGCCACCAGGCTGGGAGACCCAGGCTGGGAGGGTCAGGGTGCCCTTGGTGTTGCCTTGAACCCGGTCTCCCTGCACACCCCTGCTTGCTACAGGGCAAGTTTACTCCGCCCAAAAAGTATCTGTGCAAATGGAATCTTTTCTGGTGTCACAAACAGTCCCCTTTAATTTTTGGTCTATTTCAGAACAAAAGATGGGAAGGGGTAAGGAGGGCATGATGGAAAATACAAAAGTGACCATGTTCTCCCAAATCTGGGTTCTTGAGGACGGGAGCAAATGCCCCACTACCTTAGCATACTCTGGGGTTGAGAGGAAAGCATTTTGAACACTGCTTAAAACAATCTTTTGAAGAAAGCAAGGGAATGTATAATTAATTTTGGAGTCTTGCAAAAGTGGTTAATGTGGACATTTTCATCACTCAACTGCATTTTTCTGAAAAAAGCGTTTATGTGGCATGGTTCGTTCGCTAATGTTGCTAAGTGAATAAAATGTTTCTGAATTAGTGGCTCCAGCAATACCTGTGCCAGGGGAGGCAGTTCTTATATTTGTTATAAATTGATACCTGCCGAGCTGCACTCAGGCCGGGGCTATAGCCCTGCCAGTTCCCATCACAGCCCAGGCCTCTGGCTGGCTGGTAGTTGGTGGCCACCCATACCCCACAGGGCCCTTGGTAGAGGGTCTGCTTCTCCCGCTGCCATCTGCTTGCCTTTGCTTGAGGACGTGCCCACTTGCAGGGCAGGCCAGAAGCACCTGAGAAGTAACAGCCCCAGTGACTGACGGGAGTTGGTGGATAAATACCCCAGCCCCTCACCCATCCCTCCGGGGGGATCACTGAGGCACACATTCTGTGCTGTTTCCAGAGTTCCCCATGGGACTGAGCGCCAGTTGCCCACGGTGGTCACTTGTTGAAAATGTGCTGTTTATGGGCTACCTTCTCAACTTTGTCTCACCCCCCACTGCAGTGTGTCCTGGAATCACTGCCCAAGTAAACTGGCATTTGAATCTTTGTCGCGGGGTCTGCTTCTAGGGAAACTCTAATAGAACACTTGCCTCCCTGGGCTTCAGGGGCTGTATTCCCCCCTTCCCTGCACCTTTCTTTCTTTTAGATTAAGGATATACATCAATAGGTATCCTCAGAGTTTCTCCCCACATCCCAATGGCTGTCTTAGGCAGCCCCACTTCAGAGACCACGAAATCAAAGACATTGGCCTTGGTCCACATCGCTCTGTCTCCAAGCCAATCTGAGAATAGGCAGCGGCCCCCACCTCCCACCAGTATCCCACACATCTGCACCCAGGGTGTGCCCATCAGGGGCTCTCAGAGCACTTAGCACCTCCTGAGTTGTTTGAGCATATCTCTATGTTTCTTTCTTTCTGTTCTTTAATTTTGGTTTGTTTTCTCATTACAAGAGCATCAGCTATTCCCAGAGGATAAAAAGTCTCCCCTTCCCCTTGCCCGACTTTCTCCCTTTGGGGCTTGCAATTCCGTTGGCGGGTGTTGATTGGTCACCTGCATGTCCTGAGTGGAGGGGCCTTGGGATCAACCAGGAGAAGGAAGGCACCGTCTGCACCTGCCTCTGTCTCTCTTGCTTCCTATTCCTCCCCACCGGCTGCTCCTTTCTGCCTCTTGTTCATAGGAAATACTAGGATGTCTTTAAAGCAAAACCTTTCCTCCTTTTACCTTGATCTTCTCCGGGTCCAGCAGGGCTATGAACGGGCTAGGCTGGCAACATTCCCAGGCAAGGAGCAGTCCCTGCTGTGCTCTGCAATCCTCCCCGGGGGCTGGGGCTGGGCTGGGGCTGTCGTTAATATCGTCCTGTTGTCTACCTGGAGCTGCAAACCAGCCCCATGGATGGGTGTGGGCCTGGGAGGACAGTTGTGCCCGAGACCCACAGAGCTGCAATGGAGAAGGGCAAGACTCCACTCTGGCTGCCTCATGGGAAGCAGAACTGAGCCCACCCCTGCCAGGGGGCAGGGCGCAGGCACTGGAGGCAGTGCAGCCCCCAGGCTGGCAGCACTGGACACTGGTCCACAGACCCTAGGGAACCTGCCCTCTTGCCCCTCTCCTGGTGCCTGTGCCCTTCTCCCCAGTAATCCCTCCTGCAAGGAGGGCGGGCTGTGGGCAGGGAGCTTGTCTTGGGTCTTAGGCCAGATTTCCCAGGTCCAGTCCTGGGGGACAGCCAGGACCCAGGACTGGCTGACATTTGCCAAGGGGGATGGTAGGAGCTCAGGCCGGTGTCACTGATTTATTCTGCACCCGTCTGGAATTTGGCCTGGGCAGTGCAGGCTGTCTGTGTAGAAAGGGCAGGCTGAGTGGTCTAGGAGATTCCATTCTTTCTCAGCATCCACCCCTGCCCTGCCAAGCCCTATTTCTTTCTTTCTCTGTACCTTCCCTCCCCACTATCTGAGAGCCTTCAGGCACCTTTCCTGGGAGAGATGACAGAATAAAAGGCCACAGTGACCTGCCTGGGGTTGCTTCACAAAGCCACCTCCTCTGGCCATCTCTCCCACTGGGTGGTCCTGGAACCTGTCCTGGGTGGAGTTCAAGCTAAGCTGGTCCAGGGAGCAGGAGGGAGGAGCTCAATGTTGATGCCTCATTAGCATATTCATCAGTAGTAATCAGGGACCCACTGTGATCGAAAGCCCTCTTTGGGGCTTCCCTGCCTCTTGCTGGCTGGGGAAGGGGGTGAGGGGCTGGTCATGGCCTCCAGAAGAAAGGACTGCAGCCAGAGGGTGAGGAGAGGCAGGAGCAGAAGGATTGGGAAGGGGGACGTTCCTGGGGAAAGGATCATCTGCAGAAAGAACCTTTGGTAGGAAAGAAAAGGTATTAGTGCTTCCCCCACCCCCATGTTGATCAGGGGACAAGAAGACCCATCATTTCTGCCTCCTAAGTCAGCATTTCTCTGGGCCACTGAGGCCCTGGGCAGGCTCTCAGTAGGAAGAACAATTTTCCTTTTCCTGGCCTGAGTGGTGGCTTACACCTGCAATCCTAGCACTCTGGGAGGCCGAGAGGGGAGAATCACTTGAGCTCAGGAGTTCAGGAGACCAGCCTGAGCAAAATCAAGACCCGGTCTCTACTAAAAATAGAAAAACTGGCTGGGTGTGGTGGTGTGCGCCTGTAGTCCCAGCTACTCGGGAGGCTGAGGCAGGAGGATCATTTCAGCCCAGGAGTTTGAGGTTGCGTGAGCTAGGCTGATGCCACAGCACTCCCGCCTAGGTGACAGAGTGAGACTCCATCTCAAAAAAGAAATTAAAATAAAATATTTTCCTTTTGTTATTAATGTATTTATTATAATCTATATGAGTAAAACAATAAAAGCAAGTCCCTCATGCCCATGACATCCCAGATATTATGGCTTAACATGAAGCCAAGTAGAAGAGTAAATAAATTTAAAGTTATACGAAGAAAAATATTGACTAGTGATGAACATGGCAGCCATTGTCACGGTAACGTGCCCCTGATGGACATCTGGGAAAGCTGGTCTAAATGGCTCCCAAGGCAGTTCTACCATCCCCATCCTCTCCCCTGCAACCCTGCAGCAGCCTCTCATTTGTCGCCCACATTGCCCCCTCCCCCACTCCATAGTGGTTTCTAAGCCTTACTTGGCTTCAGAACTTTCTAGTGGCCTTTCATCATGTTTCCCAAATTACATCCCTCAACAAAAGCGCTCTGTAGTCAAGTGAGCATGGTATATTAGTTATCTATTGCTGCATTAAAAAATGACTCCAAAACTCAGCAACTTAAAATAGTAAACAATTATTATCTCACACAATTTCTGGGAGTTAGAAATCAGGGAGCAGCTTAGCTGGGTGGTTCTAGCTTAGGGCCTCCTATGAGGCTGCAGTCAAGATGAGAGCTGCCTAGCACCATGGGAGGCCAACGCAGGAGGATCGCTTGAGGTCAGGAGTTTGAGACCAGCCTGAACAAGAGTGAGACCCCGTCTCTACTAAAAATAGAAAAATTAGCCAGGCGTAGTGGCGTGCACCTGTAGTCCCACCTACTTGGCAGGCTGAGGCAGAAGGATCGCTTGAGCCCAGGAGTTTGAGGTTGCTGTGAGCCACGCTGATGCCACAGCACTCTAGCCTAGGTGACAGAGCAAGATTCCCTCTCCAAAAAAAAAAAAACGGTGAGAGCTGGGACTGCAGTCATCTAAAGGCTTGACTGAGGCTGGGGGATCTGCTTGCAGGGCAGCTCAAGGTGGTGAGTTAGGGTTGGCTGTTGGCAGGAGGCCTCAATTCTTCTCCATGTGGACCTCTCTTAGGGCTGCTTGAGTGTCCTCACAACATGGCAGCCAGCTTCCCCCTGAATGACTGATCTAAGAGAGAGAACAAGGCAGAAGTCACAATGCTTTTATGATCTAGCCTTGGAAGTTATATGCTATTATCACTGCCGTGTTCTACTGGCCACACAGACCAGTCCTGACACAACAGGAGAGAGGACTAACTATATAAGGGCCTGAATACCAGGAGATGGGGATCATTGCGAACCATCTTAGAGGCTGGCTACCACACATGGGGAGCACCAGCCGGAGCCAACTCAAGCAGGGTCCATTCCTACAGGGTGTCCCCAGGTCCCCCAATACACCATGTATGCTATGAAGCCACATTTCCTGACAATTGTGGCCACAGTACCCTTTTCTAAAGGGAAGATCTGGAGCCATGAAAGATGTAAGGAACATATTTTGGAGGACCCTGGCCCAGAGAAGAGAGTCTAAACTCCTCCCCTGGGTGTTTGTGTCCCTGCATGGTCTGCCATGAACTTGCAATACAAACGTTTCTCTCCTCACTCCACCTTTTTTTTTTTTTTTTTTTTTGAGACAGAGTCTCACTCTGTTGCCTGGGCTAGAGTGCCGTGGCTTCAGTCTAGCTCACAGCAACCTCAAACTCCTGGGCTCAAGCAATCCTTCTGCCTCAGCCTCCTGAGTAGCTGGGACTACAGGCATGTGCCACCATGCCTGGATAATTTTTTCTGTATATTTTTAGTGGTCCAGATAATTTC